>JAPMOQ010004286.1:456933-534471 GCA_026543055.1 Argiope trifasciata
TATCCCTTGTATGTCCTTTCCTGAATTATATCTATCCCTTGTATGTCCTTTTCTGAATTATGTATAATACTCGCTAGTTTATAAGCAAATTATATCCCTTGTTTCCAAAAACGTTTAATGTGTAAATGAGCTATTTAAACATTCTAAATATTACGTATAATAATTCGAAGAATTAATCATCATTAAAGAAATTTTGCTCGCACCCCCCTTTTTTGTGTATGTTAATTTATAAAATATTTGATTAAAAAAACGCAGTTAAAATGGAGAAGTTATATAACAACATTCTTTATACAAAGTGCTCCGAAAGGTCGTTTACAAGTTTTAAGAGCAAATTGAGCTTGAAATCATTTTTGTAATCAAGTACAGGGCCGGGGAAGCAGAAGGAAAGACCCTTTGCCAACGAATTAAGTAGAAAAAAAAAAGATACAGCGCCAAACGCAGGTTTAATGGGACACATTAGTGAGGCAGCATTGTTACATGTTTAATACATTACAGTGATGCATGGCATGACAGATACAATGGCCGAGCTGAATCGACAGCTCCCCTGTGGAACATTAAAGTATGTATCAAAGACTTGGCATCCGAAGCTTCTCAAGTAGCATTTGGGCAACTTTTTGTGCTGCTATAAATTTTTATCTCATTACATCTCTATTGCACTCCTGTAGCCATCTCTACATTTGCAACCGAAAGCTGGCATAGCCTGGTTGGTAGGGCGTTAGATTCGCATCCCTTAGTTTGTGAGATCGAACCCCACCGGCCGAAGAATCTCCGCGTATGTGGTGACTGACGCGCGTATAAATCTCTCGTGGTCACAAAGTCGTTTTTATGTTGAGAGGAATACCACTATGGGTACTGGTTCAGAGGTGATCGTTCTCTGATCCAAGCCAAAATTATGACCTGGATCGTAATTTAGACCATTCTCTGATTCAGGTCTAAATTGTGGACGAGTGACGGAAAAAGGATGAATGAAGTTCACCCCGTAAAAAGGATTTTGACCCGTGGGTGCCAGAGTCGTACTCTTGGCCCTCGATGGCGCTACTAAAAAATCAAGAGACGCACTCTATCGGCTTAAAGCACTGTCTTCGTAACAGCGGGCTTGTCCAATGGCAAGTGCCATAAGAAACAACAGTATTTACAACCTCATTTGATAAATTTATTTCAGTCTTTTTGTCTGACCTTTAAAAGTGTATAAAGGATCTTTCATGATACGGTTTAGTTCTCAAATATGTTAATCGTTTTTGAAAATGTCACTATCATCCCATTACAAATTTGAAAATTTTCTTAAACAAATGCCAAATTCCAAAAAGCCAATGTGATCAAACTCCAAGTAATTGATCTTTGCATTATAACTCCAAATGAGGAAGATAAAACTATTCGTAACATTTTCTTTTCAACAAAATATCTGTCTGATATACAGAACAGTTGGATAAAAAGATGTACTAGATGAGCATTTATAATTTAATCATGATAATAGACAGAAATATTGAAATAAAAAACTGCGGATAAATAGACCTCATTGTATGCATGAACTTGGATATTAAAATGCTCCTTTATGTTTTACACATATTATGTCAATAATCAATATCCCTAACTTTAGTGTGCAACATAGAAAGAAGCTAGAACTGGGAAACAAACACATTTATACAATTTCTCAGTATTCAAACCTTCGCTTTGCTGCTAGGCAATTTTTTCGGACATCTAGTATTTAACATGTAATTTTCTATCTTACAACCACATTTCTTCATCTGCTTGTTCCCAAGTTCTATGTACAAAGAATCCGCAGGTGTTAGTGTTCCCGTTCCGGCGACCAACTGTGCTTTTTTTACCCTGCCTGATTTTGATGATTGGAGACAGAAGCCAGCCTATCATTTCGTAACATTTCGTTACGTTTCTTGTGATTGCAACCGTTAAAAAAATAACGTTTTTTTTCCTCTCTCACTTCGAGATTAGATAGGTGTCTGTGAAACATATAAGTTTTTTTTTTTTAAATACAGATTACATTTATTTTCAAATTTATTACAGGCATTTCCATTTTTAGGAAATAAAATTAGAAAATTAATAACTTATATCCATAACTGTTTTAAAAACAGGTTGAAGCCATGGAAATCGACTATTATGTTTGCAATTATTTTATAAAATGTAATCTTAAGGTTGCCCATCTTGTAAGGTGATTTGTTTTAGTGCTATATTTCTGGCTTTTCGATTTTTCATTCTAATAAACAGAATAAAAAAAATGGAAGCAAAGAATGAATGAGTAAACAGGGGAAAAAAATCAAAGCTTTCGCTAAATAGCTTTTTTTTCCTCCTTATTTCTAAAGAAAAAAAATCATTTTAACCCTCAACAATTTCGATTTTTTAAAACAAAAACTGAATTAACGAAATTTGTGACACATCCCCACATTTCAGACGATCATTAATTGAAAACATACACACATTTTTGGAATTATGTTTGGTTGAGAATGCAATATTTCAAAAATAAATGAAATTTGGTATGCAGTCCAGTCCTTACAAGCAGCCTGTGAATTTCTGTCAAATTTTGAACTTAATCCATTGAGAGGAAAATATTTGTGTATGCCCGTTCGGATGAATGTGAACATGATAACTAAATAACTAACATGAATGTGTAGATGAATAAAATTTAATGCTCAATTTTGGCATTAGGATTATTATTCTGTGTAGAGATTCAATCCATTAAACAATTACCTGCTTTGTCTTTTTGTGTATTTCTACTATGTGAGGGTGAAAATTCATAACTGAGTAAAATTCGGTATGCAATCTTTTTCAAATTTTAGTTTTTATTAAAGTTATTTTAGTTGGTTAGTTTTCAAATTTAGTTTTTATTATTTATTTTATTATTATTTTAGTTTCTATTAAAAAATTATCAAAAGAAAAAAAAAGAAAAAAGAAAACATATTTAGTTTTCAAGGTTGCGGTGGCCTGGTGATAAGAACCGGAAGGTTTTAGGTCCGAGACCCGATTCCACCGAAGAACCGTTGTGTAAATAGATATGGCGACATTAAGTCCGCCTGGGCCAATCGTCCTCCCACTGTTCTTGTGTGGTCTGGAAGTTTTGAGAAGGAATATGAGCTCAGATGTTGTCCTTGTTATCTGACCGTAGTTCAAAATTACGAGGTCCGCTTCAATATAGCCCTAGTGTTGCTTTAAAACGGGTCTTTAATATAACTGAAATAGTAAACCCCGTTTTTTTTAATTTTTATAATGCTACGAACATAAAATAAGTGTTTTGGTATTGTACGACGTATTCGTTGCGTAGTACGACTTCCATTTGGAGACTGAGTCGTGACCAATCCTCTAGAGAACTTACGTTTCGTGATGCTTTCCCGAAATGCAAATTCGTATAAAAAAATTAGTAAACATCTTGCTACATTGTCTTAGTAGGCTAGAATTTTTATGGAAGACCGTTCGTTTAATTTTAACAATTGATGAATTAATCCCGAGGTTTGATCTTTTAAGAATTGATAAATTATCTTATAGAAAGTTTTAGTAGATGCGTCTCCGATCAAGAAAAATAACTGATGGGTAAGGAGAAAAAGAAAGCTTTTTCAGGGGTCCTAACTTCTTTTCATTATCTCTGATTCTCTACCACTTGCAATAAAATAAATTAGAGCTTAGTAGCTAATATTTAAGACAAATCGGACATCAGCATAAACCCTTTAAAAAAAATTTCCAGAAAAGTTTTAGCTAACATTTATGTGTAAAATAAGCCTCTTTTTGGGAGAAACGATTTATTGATTGACCTCACACCCACTCTTCCATTAACTGAAGATTTGCTTTTAAATGAATTATCTGAATAATGATGTTTGGAATAGTTTTACAAATTACTGAGTTGGCAATCCAGTATGAAATGTCGATGACTTATATTGAAAGTTTTTAATGGAAGTATAAAGCTTGACATTCCAACAGCGAAACTGTAAACCATCTATTACGCTAAAATGGTCAAATTTCTGTCTCAAGAGTAAAACTATTAAAGTATCTCGGCAAAGCAAGAATTTCTTATTTTTCGTTGATATTTATTTTAATACAAATGCAATTCATAATCTTCATAATGAATGAACACGTATAATGTAAGTAACTAGGCGTCTTTGGTAACCATGTTTTTAGGCCCAGATTATTAACTTATTAGGCTGTTAAATTATTAATATAGGCTGCGTTTCTTTGAAAAAAATTTCACATAATTTGGTGCGACTAAAACGTATGAATTCATTTAAAACACTTTACTGCAATTTATAAATTTCAGTAAAATTACGAAATAAAAGTGGAGATAAAAATTTTATTATGGCTTTAATGATTGGCAAAAGTACAAGTTTGAATGTTTTGATGGAGAGTTTGAATTCCACCCAGGCGTTTAAAAACATTGTTTCAGTCGTGTATCAGTTTGAACCAAAAATATTATAAAAGTTAAATGAAAAATTGTACAAAAAGCAAATTTATATTATTAAAGCAGTATCTTTTCATATCTTAAGACAATATAAAATGCTTTTTTATAAGATAATTGTTTTGGAAGATATGAGTAGTAATTTTGATAGGCAAGTCATAAAGATTACAGCTAGATTTAAGATTAACATACGGTGCCAAAATCGAAAAGTTTTGGAGTGATTTCTCGCACCAATATAAACGTGACAATTTTTATTGCAACTTTAAAAATGGTTGTTAAAAAGTCTGGTTACACACAGACTTTTAGAGAATTGTTGTGCAATTGACAGGATTTTGACATGATTGGCGAAAAATTATAAATTATTCTTTGTCTTATCTCGATTACTTATGTGGGTTAAGTCTATTTTTGTCCTCGATAGAACTGTGTGTTTGAAACCTATTTCTTGATTTCTTTTATATCTTCTTTCCTCTGACTGAATGTCTTTTTTGGTGGTATGGCGAACTATCTCAGAACACTTCTAATAATATTTTGCAGCTTCATTAATTAGCCGTGTGAAGCATGCGATTAACAGCTTTAAAAAATTTTAATGAATGAAGCAGTCTGCAATTCGTCAGATATATTATTTACATTTGATCATTGCTATTTGCCACTTAGTAATAAACTCGATTTCCGTGTCACGTATGTTAGCGTTTTATGTATATGGATGTCCGAAATAGTTATGAGATTGATAATATGTTATTGATAAAAAAAAGTAGCTCTGTTATATCCAGCTGTTATTCCAGTGTTAATACAACTTAATACAAATTGCCGTTAAATAACACAATTAACAGAATATATGTAGGTCTATTTAACTATTTGTTTTCTGTTCACTATTTTAACTATTGTTTTACTGTTTTACAATTCAACAGAACCATGAACATGAAATTACGCCTAAATGAAATTATAATCAATATTCCCTGCGAACAAGTTGGTCAGCAAAGGCGACTAAAAAAGAATCAAAAAGTGTGACCGAAGGGATGCCAAAATTTCAATTCTGCCAGGGAAGACGATTGAAATTAAAAAAAAAATTATGCCAATTAAGTTAAAATACATTTAATGACATTAAAGAACATGATTTACAAGGGGACAAAACTTTTTAGGACAATAATATTTAACATATATGAATCAAAATAAAACTCGGTGCTACATCATGCTTTACACTTTCTTCCAAGGCATGGACTGATTGTTTATGGCAGATGCCGTAGAGGGCCGAGAAAAACAATTACGGTAACAAAAGTTGTTTCCTTCATCTATGGCACCATTTTAAAAGACGTACAAATTTGTTCTAAATTTCAGTAATTTCAATTTCTCTTTAATTTCAAATAATAAATTATTGTTCTGAAATTCAAACCGTTTATTGTTTCACCAAATATTTAATCGCATGTTTATTTTCCATTTTAAAAACTGATGTAGAAAGATTCTATTTAATACCTATATAATTTACCAGATGAATAAAAATATCAAATTACAGCACCATAAGGTTTAGAAGAAACATGAACATGGAAGTTAAATTTTTAATAGCACCATGATGTCATAAAACTAATCTCCATTTAAAAAGTTCGTGTATACGGTAAATAAAACAAATAAGACAATTAAAATATAATTGCGTTCATGTCAGACATGAAGCTGCATCTACACGATTTGTGTGAAATTAAATGTAATCAGTATCCTCGGAGAAGTAGTTGGTCGCCTGAAGCGATTAATAAATAATAAAGATGAATTTATATGTGTCTGTGTGTGTGACCCCTCTAATATCAAACCATTATATCTAAAATTATAAAATTTGATAAATATGTACTTTAGAAAGTTAAAATGTGTATCTTGGTGCAACTTTTTTTAAAAAATTAAATTTGCTTAAAATTATATTTTCAGTGATACCATTTTGTTGCTTCTGCTAAGAAATTGGTTTAATTTGTTGTTGTTACTAAGGGCACTTCTTACAAGCTCGCTGACAGAAAGCTGTTAGTGATTTAAGCCTAAATTAGCGTCCCTTGTTTTTTCAGTAGAGCCAACTGGGGCCAAGAGTACGACTTAGCTACTTCATGCTACACTTTCGTTTGCACAACCCCTTTTTACTGGGGAGAACATTCACACTACTCACAGAATAACTCATAAAACTAAGAATAACTCATAAAACACAGAATAACAACTATGCTCCAACCGAAATTCGAAAGGAGAAGACATGCTGACGGCTGGGTTTAATTTTTAGCGATTATTAATATTTCTTTTCTAAAGTCATGCCCAATGAATTATGCAGTTTAGTTTATATCCACGTCTCATCTTAAAGCAACAGTAGAGCTATTTGTTGATAGACCTCGTCATCTTGAACTGCAATCAGATAACAAGGATGGCACCTGAGTCGACACCCCTTCTCCAAACTTCCCTGCCGCTCCAAATGAAGAACGTTTCACCCCCATTGATTTAACGTGTATCAGACACGCTTACGTGAAAGTTCTTCAAAGAAATCGGTCTCGAACCTGAAGCCCTCCGATTCCGAAGCCGAGATCTTACCACCAGGCCACTGTGGTCCTATGATTGATGCAGCACAGACGCAAATAGGAAGGAATAGGGATGTAATTAAAGTATATACCGTTTTAAGAGAAAATCTTCCTTAATTTAGTTCAGATAGCATTTAATTCAGTGTAATTTTACTTTGACATAAATAAAAAATATCGCAGAATTAAAAAAAAAAGTTTACGGTTTAGTTATTCACAACCAGGCCACTATGTTTGAATATCGGACCGGGTAATGGGAGAAAGTTGCAGTGTCGAGTTTTGACTTTTAAATAAAAGGCTATTAATTTGAAAGGAAAATAGTGGAGTTATATTCATTGAAAAAACCAATACAATGAACAATCGAATGTTGAAACGTATTAGACCAATAGTAATTAAAAAAATATATATATATTATAAATTTAAAGGAATTTATTTATTATTTAGTTTAGTTTAAACGACGTAATTGCAATTGCTCTTAAGTACGCTTGCACGTATCATTTATAAGGAATGTTTGGTCCGTAGTCACATTAATTTTTACTCATCTTAAGGTCGAAAACAGAATCGGGAAAACTTTCATGCCCGTCCGAATACTGGATATGAAAAACTATCCTTCTTCAAAAATGCTGTTCTACAATATTAGATAGTATTATAATAAAGGATATTCAGAAAAAAAAAATGAGGCGAAATTAAGTTTGAAGCTAACATTTTGTTTCATTTTTTTTAAGCCTGAATACATTTTCTGGCCCGTTACATTCCTGAACAATAATACTTAAAGTTTCCAGAAACCTTGTCATAATTTTTTTTTTCGTATTTAATTTTTATTACTTTATGTTAGCACTCATTTTCTCAAATGCTCTACGAAATCGTAGAATAAAACAGGATTTTTTTTTTTTTCTGTCTGCGAACTTAGACAGATTGAAAAGTACTTTCAATCTCTTTTCCACAACACTTTTTCCGGCAAAGATGAATTTTTCAAAAAATGATAAGATATAGTTATGATTTTTTTTATTTGCTATTCTTTTTTCTGTAAAACATATTTAAAAGAAGTCAGGGAAATATAACTAAAATTAAAAAAGAAAATGAAAATATTTTCCCTCGTCTTGTTTTAAAAAAATTTACTCCTATTGAAATTAAATTCCCTTGCTCTTCGAACTCTCATTGTTAAGGCCTTTTAAATATCTTTAACTTACTTATTTGAATTTGTCTGCTTAGAAACAATAGCATTTTATTTAAGCTGAAAGAACAAATATATCAATTTTATCCCTTTAACCGATCGGATATGCGGTTTTAAATATTATGGCCTTTTTGGATAGTCAACCCCAAATAAAACTGCTTTTAGATTAACAAGTAAATAAAATTATTTAGACAAATAAATAAATAAAATTCCTGCTTATTTTGACGATCAGATCGAACTAATTCATTTTACATGCGACGAAAGACTGAATAACATGGGGAAATAATTCAAAAGTTTGAATTAACGACATTAGAAAATAATTTTAAAAATCTGGTTAACATGAATTATCTGAAGCACATACCTTAGTGTGTTTGTGCGTGTGTATGTGTAAGAAGAATAGCGAAATCCGGGAAGCGTTAGAAATGACATGTTTCATGCTTTATTTCCCGCAATAAAAAAATATTTCGTCTACTCATATAATAGAAATTCTTGTAGTTAAATCATATTTTTTTTTGCACGCGCATCTATGCAGCTATGCGCATTTTAATTTCTTATTTTAGTTTTTTACTTATTGAAGATAATACATATCAATACTTGAAAAAACATTTTCCTCTTTTTGAATACAAAAAAAAAAAAGCTTCATTATACTTTTTTTTACAATTAAGTTACTGTGGAGTGCTTTTGTAATTTAGCAGTCATGGTTCTTAGTAAGTATCATTTATCTCCATTTTGTCTCTATTGTATATATTTAATTAGGTCTCAAAACGCACCATTTCCGAGAGTTAAAACTTAGTAATCCCTTTCAATCTCTTTTCCACAAAACATTTTTTTCCGGCAAAGATGAATTTTTCAAAAAATGATGATATCGTTATGATTTTTTTATTTGCTATTCCTTTTTCTGTAACACATATTCAAAAGAAGTCACGGAAATATGACTGAAATTGAAAATAAAATAAAAATATTTTCCCTTCGTCTTGTTTAAAAAAGTTTACTCCCATTGGAATTAAATTTCCTTGCTGTTATTATCCACTATTGATTTTTTATTTGAGAGTTTTTACTAACATTTGTTACGGTGAACTAATAATCTTGGTCAGTTACCTTTAATATAATCAAAAATAGCTTAAGTGTAATGTTGCGTTATTTGAGGTAGTGATAATAATAATAATAATCTACATTTTCCTACAGTTTTTTTTCCATGTTTACGATTCGATGTCGAAGGCGGTACCGCCATGTTTGGAAATTAGGTTCCCTGAATCGCCCATCTGAATATTCCTATTAAGAAAATATTCGAAATCCAGTATCCTGCATATCGGTTTCGGGTCATTTTGTCTCAAAATTGATCGCGTTTCACAGAAACAGGACATTATTCTTGCTACATGCCTTTCTAGATACCATTCCTCCAGTCGAATTCAATGAGATGGTTCCATTCGGCAAACCCAAAGAGGATGATCCCTTAGTCTTTACCTTAAACAATGAAACCTACCCAGGAAATTCTGATGATGATTCTTTAAAAAAAAGCATTTTAAGCATATTTATCAACAATCTATTTTACATAAAACAAATATAAAATTTAACTTGAATGGGCATATGAAAAATGCATTTTTTTTCAACGTATTGCCATTATATTGATAAAAGGTCAAATTGTCAGATTAAGTTAACTCTTATAGCAAACTTAATACTATATAAAACCATAATTTTTTTAGCACATGAATGTAAGAAATGAAATAAACACAAAACATTATATTTAATAAAATATACTTAAGAAACACTAAAATTTTTGATAAAAGAAATCAATCTATTGCTACTAAAACTGATAATTATACTTACTTTTTTTTAATAAATATGAACTTTATAAAATGAATGAGTATAGTTTTTATAATCATGCGATTATATGTCATCAA
Source organism: Argiope trifasciata (assembly GCA_026543055.1). Taxonomy (NCBI): domain Eukaryota; kingdom Metazoa; phylum Arthropoda; class Arachnida; order Araneae; family Araneidae; genus Argiope; species Argiope trifasciata. The sequence goes on from JAPMOQ010004286.1 coordinate 466,939, forward strand.
ATTTGTAGCTTGAAAATATTTTGCTATAAAAATTATTAAAAGACAAAGCTGCATAAGATATTTAATCGAAATTTTATCTAGCGCCAGTCTTGGTGAATCAGAGGGTTGCTAAAAGTGGTTACTATAAAATGAAATTAAAATGTAACTTGCCCAAACAGGGTAAGCGAGTATGAGAAAAATTGACTTCTTCGAACCAAATTTTATCTATCCTGTTCTTAGTGTTTTGGTGTTATCGAGTTCACTCATAATTGAGCAAATACACAGACTTTTTTAAATGAATTTCGTATAAAATTTAACAGACATCTACAAGCAACTTGGCAGTTATTCTATGCGCCAAATTTCATTTATCCATTGAAATCGATTTTGAGTTATCAGATTCGCTGACAGACAGACCTATTGCCAAAAATGTGTTTTTCGAACCAGCAAAGTCTGAAACGTGTAGATGTGCCAAAATCTCGAGTTCGAATTTTTTGACAATTACAGCACTTCCTGTATACTTTGTATACGAGATAGTAAGAATATATATACATATTCCCGAAGAAAATTGATTAGAAGTATGAAAATCTGAGAATCATTATAGTATTAAATCGATCGTCTTGAGAAAAGTAATCTGTCAGCAGCGCCCGGAGTTTCGCCATCGTTGAGTGGCCGAAAATAATGAAATTGCTGATTTGGCAGAAGAAGATTGATTTTTTTTTTTAAAGTTAAAAGCGGTATTATGTTTTACTGAATATTAGTCATAGGACTAGAGGAATTATGAAATTGGTACATAATTTTTCCAGCAGTATATCTACTGACCGAAACAAAATGAAATATTATTTACGTTATTTAGAACATTTTTTAAATGAAAGTACATATTTGTATCTATTAATAATAAAGATAAATGAGTATATATATATATATATATATATATATATTCAGCAGTACCCATTTATTTACAAAGAATTTTTTTTCCTCAAATTTCTAAAAATATTTTAAGCACACTTTATAGTAATTCATTTAACTTGTGAAGAAATTCAAATCGTTTCTATTATTGTTACAAATATTTTTTCCTATATTTTTCTTCCATTGTTAAAGATGAAGATATAGGTGCAAGGCTCTTTCCCCCCTCCGTAATGAGACGGTTTTGTTTAACATTTACTATTTATATGCTTTTTGAAATTTTTATCAGGATTGCTAATAATAAATATTTTTGCTTTTTCGCAAATGATGTGTAGTGAAAATGTTGTGTATAAATACTGAAATATGAAGAAGATTTCAATATTTTTCTTAACAATAAATTAAATTCCATGTTTTTTCATTAATAAAAACATGTAAATTTCATTTTATGACAGCTTTTTCAAAGCTATTGATTATTTAAATGTGATCAAAATGGAATTCTTAGCAACAAAGGTCGTTATCCTCTTATGCCAAAAAGGAGATAGCTCCATAAATATCAAACAATGGCTGAAATTGTAGAATAAACCGAAGTTATTGTTCAAGAGAAAAATTTTTTGAATAAAGGCTCTGAATAAAAAAATAAATAAATAGAGATCTAAATTAAATTTCGACCTATCAATTGAGTATTCAGAGTAGAATTTCGAAATTGCTATTTTTTAACAAGTAAGTAAGTAATTATAAATCAATATGATTTCCAAATGATACAATAATTTTTAAATTAAAAAAAATCTACTATTTAAATCTGCTTGGTAGTCTCTACGATTTCGTAATTTCTTCAAGCATTAATCATAGAAAAGTTTTTTTAGTGGCATTTACAAATTCCATGGATACTTTGTTGATTTATTGCAATCATTTATTTTAATGAAACTTTCTGGATAACCTCTCAATAATTATTTTATATGGAGCAAACTTTTAAAGAAATTCATTAAATCATTACCTATTGACAAATTTTCAAAAATAATGTATGCTAAACTTTATCCAAAATGTTTTACTTCCTACACAAAAAATGCACTTCTGCAGCATAAAAGAAATATTCTTTTACTTCTTATTATTTACCCGACTTCGCACCTATCAATGAATCTACATTCTTCCTTTTTTTTTTTGTCTATCCGGCCTTGTGGAGCTGAATGACCGTCAATGTGACGTCACGTCAGGTGACGTGTCAGTTCGGTCGCCAGCAGGGCGGCGTAGCGGGCGCATTTGGCGAGCAACGAACGATTGCCAGTTCAGACCAACAGTATATGCAGGCAGTAACGAATGCTTAATTTTGTAGCAGGAAGTTGGGATACAATCGTGTTTCAAAATCTAGTGAGCGCGAACCCCATTGTGTCGAATATGATTGCTACAAATTCATGGGGAAATATACTCAGGTTTATTATATTTTTATAGATATTAAATTTAGTTAGAAAAAAAAATCTTTATATATTATTGAAACGTAGTGTGAGTGTAGTTACTCAGTAATTTTTTGTATGTCCCGGCCACTTGTTAATTTAATTGCTAGGTAAGGATTATATTTTATATTTGGAAGAATGATTTCTTCCTTTTGATATTTATGCTAAATATTTATAGTCGAAAATCTATTAACTACTATTTTTATACTCTATTTTTTAAAAAATTAATGAAAATATAAAATATGGAATTTGTTTGAAATTTTAAAGCTTATACTTATTTTTAATATTAACATTCCTTTATTTATGAATTAATCAACGTAATTTCTTTTCTGATTACAGAATAATTGATTTAATTGGTGTGTTCCTTTTATTTTCATATGAATTATTTGAAAACAGCTGTTGCATGCTATCTTTCCGTGACGTGTTTTTAATTCTCAGCAATTTTGTATACGTCATGTATTCTATGTAGCATTAAAACAAAACAATTAATATTGACAATAATCGAAATCAACGAATATAAATTCATTCATTAAATGTAAATCCTCAATTTTTTTCATAGTTAATGAATACTTTTGTTAGTTTTTATTCTATGTATATATTATTGCATTATTTGATACAGAGAAGTGCCATAAGAAGTACGTGTTTTTATTATGTCAATTAGCAGTGCTATTAATGTGATAAAAACAGAATTAGCAGTGCTATTCATATAAGAAAAATGCATTGTTTATTTTGAATTTCTTTTATATTAGTCTAAAATGTTATAGCATTAGTCTTGAAAATAAATATGAATTAAAGAAATTTTTAATTAATTTTGGACCTCATAAGAAATTTTAAAACAAAATGTAGAATTTTTATACCCCCTAAGCAGGTTTTTTTTTTTTTTTTTTTTTTTTTGCAGTAAGTTTTAATTAGACTGGGCATAGATAATCTACTGAAATAAAATTGAGGAAATATATTGATAGTTTTTATTTTAAACAAACTAATTGTCATCAAACTATTTTTAAATGCAATAATGAAATTGTTATTAAGCACCCATACTATATTATTTATTTTATTCTTTATAATATATAACCAAATTTCATACTGAACTTATTTTCTAATGAATCTAAATTTTACAATTATAATAATATTTTTGTACATAATAATCCACACAGTTAAAATGATATTGCACTTCTGTGAAAAATATTTACCTGATATATATATGTATTATTTCATAGGTGAAACGCTTAGAAAAGTTTGACAAGCAGAAGATGTCTGAAGGAACTGATATGAATCTGAAAGCTAGAAAGTCATATGAGAATCTTGCAACAAATGGTGGAATCGAAAATGTGTTTTCTATGCAGTATGACACAAGCTCTCTCTCCACTCAGACCAAACAATGGATAGCGAGTCGAGAAGACAGAAAAAATTTAGTCTTGTGGAAGAGACCTTTTACCACTTTACAGTATTTTGTAAAAGAATTATTTCTAGATTTTTATGAATATGGAACACAGTAAGTTTGTTTCTTTTTCTTTCTTCATTATTATAAATCAAAATTTTAAATTATTATAATTCTTTTTTATAAAACTTTATATACATTGACTTGCTCCATGTTTGTACAGAAAATTTTTGATATTTTTTTCATTCTTAGTAAGCTTTTACAATACATTTATTTATGTGTTGTCATTTGTATTATGTGTATACATTATGTGTTATGTATATAATTTTTGTGAAATTTTTCCATTTAAAAATGTTTTCTTATTACTATAAAAGTTGTGATTTTCAGTTGCAATTTTCAATATAACTAGTTATAGATATTGTAGAAAATTATTTTATAAATAACTCTGTGTTAATGACTTAATTTATACTTCTAGTAACATTTCACCCTTCCCAAACTGAGGTAGACATTTTCTAAAACTAAATATAACACTTGTGTCATAACAGCATGCCATTGGCTAGCATTGTCGAAAGACTAGTATGTCATCTTTTGAGTTTTTTAAAAATTAATTGTTGGCTATAATAATGACAACACCTTTGTGATTAACTGTTGACATATGATTAATCCACAATAACTTAAATTTCATCGAAATGTTATTCATTACCTTATAAGATTCTCACCAATGCAATGCTAATATTTATATTTGTAAAATTTCCATATATATATCTAATTATAGATTTTCATTTTTATATCAGTATGAATTTGTATTACAAGAGAATGCTTTAAAAAACTATTATTATACATTATTTGAGTGACGAATTGTCAAAATTAAAAGCTATTTATTTTGTTAATTTTTTCTCTCCTTGTAAAAATTCACTTAGCATCTATTTAGTTTAAAAAAAGAAATTAAATTTGTATTAATATTAAATAGCAATAAATGAATGTTTTGTACCCATGCATAAGAATTGGGGCTGTTTATAATGTTTGTGTCATAGATATTTTTGACATATATTAGAACTGAAGTTGCCATTTTAATATAAACTTATTTTGAGCATGTAGTATTTTTTAAATCTGTGTGTGAAAAAAAAAATCCTACTGATCAGAATATTTAGATTTCTTTTATAAACATTTAATGAGATGCTTAATAAAATAAAATATTTGCATTCTAATATATTTATTCATTTTATTATTTTTGAATACATTGACTTTGTGAAGATTTTATAATTTTTTTATAGTTTCTATAAGAAAGAATTATATAAAATTAAATCTTTTCTATTTTTGGTCTTTTTCAGATACTAGATACAATTATGTAGTCATGAGCTAACTGCTGTTTTATGATCCTCATTTACATAATCAAAAGCTTTTCTTTAATTTTCTACTCTAAATCATACCATCTGTAATCAGTTGTATGGCAGACTTCTTAAGATGCTGATTTTAAGAAAAGTTTTTTTGCATTCTTTCAGAAAAAATTTTATATTGTATTTGTAATTTCTTATTACATTATTAATTTTTGTATCTTGTTGAAATAATACAAAACATCATTTATATCATAATAGTTTTTTAAAAATCTATATATCTTGGGCATTAATTTTTGAAGGTATTATGATAATAAAATAATTTTTTTTTTGATCAATTGTTAAATGAGAAAGGATTAGCATGGTATGATTCTAGATGTCTTTCTGAAACCTTCTGGATATAAGAAATAATATTCATGAATAGATGTTATTACACTTTTCTCTGTAGAATTGAGATGATTTCAATAGTGATTTTGTATTAATTGTATTCTTCACTAATATTAAGCACTTGCTGACAATATTAATCTTTGTTGGAACTGAATTTTGGTTACATTAACCAATGTGCTTAGTATTTTACCAGAAGAAATGTATACTATTATAATATTCATGACACATTTTGTGCAAAATTGAATAGTATAGTGGAGAAAATGTTAAAATTTTGTATCAGTTTTATCAAATTACATTGGATTGGTTAGTTTCATTCTGCTTTTGGATTGTTATATTCACATACATGTGTAATATTTAAAAAGTTAAAAACTTGGAAAGTTGTTAAAGAGAAATTAATCAGGTTGAACTGAAGGTTGAATTTTTAAGAGCGATTAGGATTTCATTTTATAAATAAGAAATGTATCAAGCATTTAATTTGACCTTATTATATCAGCTCATACTATTTTTAATAATCAGATGCTAATCATTTAACAGAGTGAAAAGTCATATCAGTATTAAACGAACTTGAAATATTAAATCATATGAATTTACATTTACTTGACAGTTTTGACATGATTTCAAATCCATTTCCATTACGTGTTTTTTGTAATGTAGACCTGGTGCACTTTATATCTTCTATTTTGAAAATATGTCGCTTATTTATATATGAATGAGAATTATTTTTTTAAACCTTTTAATTTAATTTTTGACCAAAATTGGGAACTTCATTGCCAAATTTCCATTTCAAACTGAGATGCAAATCAGTATGAAATTACATCGTTAATATGGCTGATAAAATTTACAAATATTTGTGACAAATAAATAAAATAATTAAATTTAAAAATTCTAAAATAAAATAACAAATAAAATAACTGATGTGACGAATAATAAAATTTTACGTAAACTAATTTCAAAGGATTTGGTTGCATTTTTAAAAACTAAAATATGATGCATTATTATAATTTCTTTTTCCTAATTTAAAACAACAATGTACACATTTATTTTTAACTTTAGTAAGGAGCATTTCATCAAACATTTATCTGACTTAGATGTTCAATATAACAATTTGAACTTCCAGATAAAATAATCAGCGAGTAAAGGAGATAATTATGATGCAAATAAATAAAAACTTTTTAATATAAGGAAATAACTTGCATAACATCAATTCTTGCATAAGTAGTAATACTAATAACAATTAATATTATAAAAGATAATTTATTTTTATTGCAGTAAATTTTTCAAGTTTACCTTTCATCCTAATTAAATTCTAGTTCCAGGGACATACAATCAATTGACTGACTTGATAAATACTGCTGCTAATATATTTTTCAAAACTAAAGCTGAATTAAATTTTGCTGTATACTTTTGTGAAATAATTCATTTTTTTGTTGTAATTTCTAGTGCATGTTTAGCTTTATTTTTACTATATTTTTTTCAGGCTTCTAAAGCACCAAAAGCTTGTTTTAACTAGTCTACTTGTCATTGCCATTAGTGTAATTTTTTATCATTTTGAAGGCCCTCATCAAAAGGTAAATTTTACCCATTATTTTGATTACTGTGAATATTTTTTTATCTTTCATATCTTGCACATTTATTGCGAAAAATATTCTATCTTAATTATCTAACTTGATACAATTTTATTCTTTATTTCCAAACCCAATATCTTACCTCAAAACCTTTTTTCCTTTATTTTATAAGAAGCGATAAAATTATCATTTATGTCAAATGATTATTAAAAGTCATTAAAAGATAATTTCTACTTAGATTAGAATAGTAAGACAAAATTGAATCAAACATTTTGATTAGAATGCACAAGAAAATAAATAAAATGATTTAAAATATTTCTAATCTTTTTATTTAATGAAAATTGCAACCGTTAACAAAATCTTTCCTATGTGTGTAATTTTTCATAAAAGCGCAATTAAAAAATTAAGGAATTGACAGGAAATTACTTATTGCATTTAACAGCATTTTTTGGAAGGAAAAAATACCCAAGAATTTTCTGTTTTGTGTAAACTATATAAAAAGTTATCTATAAGAATTTAAGTATACTTCTTAAAATTAGAGTTGTACTACACATGAAGTGTTTTAGATAAAAAGATATTAGTTTAATTGTTGGATTTGAAAAGAATTAAATGTCAAATTCATCAAACAGCACAAGTTATTTGGCTTATGATTACCAACTGACATTTCAACCCATAATCAGATATTGTTCTTATTCTCAAACATAAGTTTTGCACACAGTTCTAAGCCAGTTGTGTTTTTATGTATTTTTATTAAAGTTGAAATATTTAAATTGCTATTTTATGATTTGTTATGAATGATGGCTGTTTTATAAGTAATAAATTAGCAAAACATTTTTTTCCAGTATGTTGTTCGTGTAGAGAAAGAAATTTTAAGATGTGCCTACTGGATAGGCCTTGGTGTTTTGTCTTCAGTAGGATTAGGTACTGGTCTTCATACATTTGTGCTTTACTTAGTAAGTTATTATTATTTCTGCATATTTTCTGGTTTGAAGAATCTGATATAAAATATCTTCTAAAACATTTGTCTTCGTAAACATTTCCATTTTATAATTAATACTCGCTTGGTTAAATTTTACTTTCTATTTTGCTTACTTTTTCCAAAACTTTAAACAATTTGAAATAATTTGATTTAAACAATTCACTATGCTTCTTTTTATATGTATGAGGGCAATTATTTTTTCTTGGGAAAAACTGCACATTTTCTGCAAACTTAAATAAATGAAAAATGTTACATTTTATCAATGTTGTTAATTTTATTAATAATACTGATTGATCATGTAAAATGCTTCATTATAATAAGCAAACAGCTTCTGCAATTATTAATTTAGCCATTTTTTAAAATTTGAAATGATACAAGTGCTCAAGTTTTTGTCAAATACTCTTTTATTCATCATTTAAATATATTCTATTTTTCTTTTTGAAGAAAACTTAAGTGTTATTAGTGCAACTCTACATGAACTTTACAGTAAATTTGTTAAAAGATTTTTGTATTATAATCTAAGCTACATAAGATTTGAAACTTTTCTTAGCAGCTAATTTGATCTTCACATAGTTTTTGGGACTTATTTTTACACCACTTCTTACTTCATCTTCATTAGTATCTAAGCTTGGTTCTGAATTGGTGCCTGAATATACATCTGATTATTTATGCTTATATTTCTCATTACGTGAAAAAAAAAACTCAGTGACGCTCCAAAATGGTATATAGTGGCAAAATAATGCATTGGATATTTTTAAATGAGGATATTGTAAATTAAATTTTATATAAAAGTTTTCCTAAGTGTAATTCAAATTTTTTTTTCTTTCTGTTTAATTAAGGTATTATTTATTTTCTTGATGCAAATCTGTTATTTTCTTCTTTTTCCAAAAACTACTGAATAATTTTCTTTTTGATTAAGAATAGTATCTTATAGTTGTAGTAATAATCTTTTAGTATAGTAGTAGTAATAATCTTTTTGAAGTACTGGTTGAAATTTTTGTATTCTGTATTTGTATGAAGTTAGTCGTTGTAAAGAATAACTGTATTTTTACTTTTTAAATTTTTTTTACAATTCTTAGTTATTTTTGCAATAAATTCTTTTTTCTGTATTTTTTTTATTACTTTTAAAACTTTGAGTATTTTTTTCTCTGTATTGCTTCTAAATAGTAATTATTTTCTGATTTAATGCCCTTTAATACAGTTTTAACACTGATCTGGGGATATCTTCAATAGTACTTTTTTTGATTCTATGGTACCTATATGCTTTTGCCAGTGCAGTTAATTTCATTTCAAGACTTCATTTTCAAGATTTCATTTTTATTTTATTCTTAAGCTATTTGTGATTTCTTCTTTTCTGTCCATTTCTCTTTCTATTATATTCTAATTTATCTCTTTTTTTTAATTAAAAAATGATTCTTTATTAATACTCAGCTCATTAGGCTAGATAGAAGTGTTTGTTTCACTTTCTTCCAAATGTAGTTTGCAAAGTCCGAATTAAAACATATGTAAAGTTTTTTTTGAATATTGCTGCATAACTGAGGGGAAAATTTATTTGTGTCCATAGAAAAATAATACTCTGACTACAAATTTGAAATGAATATTTTTTGCTGACAAATCAAATCATATAGATGATGCAGTTATTTTTTTGCTTGCGTAAAAAGTTAAGTATAACTATAAAAAAAATTTAAATTGAATTGTCTTGTTTTTGAGGTATAGAGTCATTATAAGTTATCTGATAAAATATTATATATTTTTTTCTTGTTTTTTCTTTTTAATATCTGTTCTTGTATTATATATATGCAGCAGAAATAACTATTGGAGATTTATAAAAAATAATAAAAGATTTTTTCAATAAATATTTTTCCTCAACTCAAAATTTGCAAGGAATTTCATTTTCATACTTTTTATTGCAATACCATGTGATGCTTATTAATTATTTATATTAAATATTGTAATAATAAGGAACAAATTATTTACTTGATTGATGACATGAATTTCAAAAAATATATATTTCATTTTTCAATAAGCACTTATTATCATTTTAGGGCCCCCACATAGCAGCTGTTACTTTAGCAGCTTATGAATGCAATAGTCTCGATTTCCCTCAACCTCCTTATCCCGATGAGTAAGTAGGGTTATATTCTGTTTGAATTGTATTATTGTTTCATTGCAGTTCTGCTATGGTTTTATTTAAAGTTTTCTTCCAATAAATGCTGTGATTGTTAATTTGTGTAGTTGTGAATATTTTCTATTTTTTTTAGTTTTTTCATATAAACATTTTATTTCTTTTCCTTTTTTTTTTTTAAAAGCTTTACTTTATATAAATTTTGATTCTTTAACAATTTTTCTTTTTTACTTATAAATTCTTTTTTGAAAACCTTTATTAAACTATTTTCAAATGTATTCAAAAGTAATATGAAGAAGTAATGGATCTCAGTCTTCTAACAATGATAAAATGGGTTCATATTTTGATTTTTACATTGCATATAAAAAAAGATTTGCTAGTAAAACCAAATACATATGAGTCAATTATATAATGTATATTATTTGAAGTATTAATTTCTAAATGGAATATTAAATGAAAAATATTTTTACTATATATGAAATGTTACTATATATATGAAATTAATTGAAATTTTATTGTATTTTAAATCAGAGCACTTAGAATGTATTTAAAAAAGGTTCAAATTACATTGATGTTGCTTTAGAAAATGAGTTTAAAACTGTAATTAACTCACCAATACAATTTAACTTATGTGTTTGATATAGATCCATAAGATTTAATGTTTGATACATTAACCTGTAAAACAGGGTGGGTGACTTGCATCACTATGACAATTCGTCCATATAATACTTGGAGAACTTAGCATAAATATATGGTACAATAAAGTACTATGAAAGCTATGACTTTTTCAAAACAATAATCATTCATATTTAAGTGTTAAAAAAATTATAAAATGATGAGCTTAAAATCTCTGAAATTATGATTTATGAATAAAATTACTATGCTGTTTTTCCATGTGACATTATTTAGATTCAGTATTGTGCTAATTCAAAATGCAATAGGAAGGTAGGAAAATCTCTATTTTAAAGTTCACTAATTGGAAGAATTTATTATCGTTTTATAATTATATAAAAAAAGTTTGCAGTTATTCAAAGAATTTATACTTGTTTTAAGAATTTATATCTATTAAATTATACATGAAGAATTCCTGAAATTTTGATAGAGTAATTGCACGTTTAGATATAACATGTACTAATGAACTAGCATTTATTTGTGATCAGTTTATGATTGGACATTTGTATTAAAATAATGTGTAATTTCATAATGTTTAATTTTTGATTTCTTCATATTTGTTAATTCTGAATGTTTGTTATTCATTACTATTTATTTATTCTCAAAATTCTTGATTTAATTTCCTTAGATTTTAAGTATGCCTTTCCATTCATGGATTTCTACACAATAAAATAATACCCATTTTAAATTTGTCTTGCAAACCCATTGTATATACACAATGTTTAAATTCTGATTGTTGAAAAATTCTTCAGTTCATGATACTGTAAAAATATCAACAATTCACCCTTTTAAGTGATAGTGTTATGTAAATGTATTTTCTTTAAGTAGGTGATAGAAATTTGTATTTTCATTTTAGAATCATTTGTCCTGAAGGCAATTCTAGCAATAATATAATATCAATTTTAGCCATCATGAGCAAAGTGAGGTTAGAAGCATTCATGTGGGTGAGTCATGAAATTCATTGTTATTGAAATTTTTATATTAAAAAAAACTTTAACAAGTTTTTCTTATATTTATGCACTCATATCTTGTTTTCATAGTATTAGCTAGCATTTTAAATTAGAATGTTAGTTCTTATTTTAGATTTTGTACTATTTTATGCATATTCTTCAAACTTTTACGTAACATTTTTGTAATTCATTTAGTTATAATGTGCTTTGAAAAAAATGTTTGACAATATATAATACTTAAGTGTAAAGTTCAAAACTTGCTTTATTTAAATGTTTTTCTTCCAAAACATTTTTTGAAAATGCTGTCTGTAAAAGAATGTGGTTAGATTTTGACTGATTTGGTATTTTTAGCTTTTTAATTTACCTCTGAAGAGCAAGAATGAAAATCTGTTATTTTTTATAAAATAAACATTTAAAAATAAGAATTTTATAGCTGTGACATTCCAAATAATAATTGAAAATACCCCATTTAACTGAAGAGAATATTTGCAGAATCTGCAGTGTTTCTTTTTGGTTATCTGCAATTTTCTCATACTCAATCTTCAAAGTATATCTTCTTAATCGTTAAAATATATATAGTATATATTAAGTTGGATACAAGTGATTCATGAAATTTGTTGCTAGTGCATATGAGATGATCTTTGTGGTGATCTACTGACAAAAAGAACTTTGATTTTCGGAGTTTAAGGTTCATAATTAAGAGGTTATGGTTTTGCTTGATTCACCATAAGTCGGCTATCATGGGAGGGGAGTATTCCCAAAAGAGATGCTTATCTCATCATCTGTTTGACTCAAAATGATAAAAATAGCACTTTTATAACTTTAAAATTGAATATTCATATATCATATTGAATATGTATTATGTTATTTTATTTAAAAACAATTCCTTAAACTAAACTATTGAGTTTAAATAATAAAGTGCCATTTAAATCAACTTTTTTGCTAACTTCACTGGGTCAATTTTCTTTCTCTAAATATTTGTATTACAGTGAGATTTCCATAAGTCTCTAACACTCTTTGTACTTTATTTTAATTCAATGTCTCAAAAAGGCCATTTCTTTTTTATCTTTGAGAAATAGATAGGTACATTCATCATTTTTTTTGAGATGGAAGAACAAGTTACTTTGCTACTTATTTTTATCTTTGAATTCTACAAACAGAAAATGGATGTTCATATAACAATGCTGTTAATTGCCTGTTTTCTGCCTTTTTCCTTTTGGAAGGAAGAAAATAAGTAAACACATTTGTCGCAATTATCATAAAATCTTAGTTAACAGAACGAATAGCTTAAAATTATGCAACTGGGCAGTTCATTACATTTTCACAATGTTTTGATATGGTCACAGTGGAGAACCAATCTGCATGCGGAGAAATTAAATTATAAGACATTTCAAATTTGTTCTGAGAAATGTTTCCAAATAACAAAATTGTTAAAAAGTTCTTATGAGAGTCAATATAATCTTTATTTCATTTAACATTGATCTTTATATTAAGGTGTTTTATTTAAATGTTTCTTAATATGTATAGTCTTTCATGTTTGATGAAGTATTTAACAAATCTCTGCAAATGAACAAATATAAAGGGTTTAAAATAATACAATAATGTGATTTTAAAGTTTCCTCAACTATTTCAATTTTTAAATGTTCTGTAATGTTTTATGTTTTTGCTAACTTTATCTATTCTGCCAGTTTCTTCAATGGCATAAAATTTAAAAAAAGTTGGGGAAAGTTAATAATCTATTTTGGTAAAATTCACACCTAAGTTGAAATTTAATAGAATATTTTTTGTAAATAGTTTCCAATATTAACCTTGAAGATCATTACTTCTTTTTAATATTACAAATACTTATTAATATACTGCTAATATTTGTAAATGCATATAGATATCATTTCCAAAGTGAAATTTTATTTTATTATTATAACTATATCGTAAAATGATTTTCAAGCATTTTAGTTTTGTTTGTATCCAACTTTTCAGAATATTACTTGTTCATTTCATAAAAGCACTGAAAAGTTTTTTTCTGAATGATTTCATTTTTTAAAATCCATGAGCCTTATTACTAGCTATTTATTACCCATTAAAATGTTCTGCTTCCGAATCAATAATAAAGTTCTTTATAGAAGTTTCATTGGCATCTGTTACAACCCAGTAGTTTAAATGGCAGTAACATTTCAAAATATAGGATTTTTTTAAAAAAAGTTGTAGAATGTATGTCTGAATCTGAAAAACTTCAATTTATAATTAATAGAATAGATGTTTTAAGAAAATAATGTTAATCCCCCCCTGCTACGATATTTCAGCATTAATTTTTCGAGATTTCTCATCTGAATTGATTAACTTCTGATTGTAGTATTGAAAATACTGTAAAATTTAAACTTTCTAACAATACAAGCTTATGAGATATACACAAAGTTATATTTAGCAAATTAACTAATTTGAGAATCCCTGTTTATCTTTAAGTGTAAGAAAAGTTCGAATTTCTAATTTCAGTCACTTTTAAAAATTGAATAATAATATATTTCCTTTGATGTATTACAATAAATTTTTGTTTTATATACTTTTATGTGTCATTTAAAATTGCCTCCCTTTATTTAGGTTTTTTTTTCTAAAATAATTTATTAGATATTACATTAATTTTTTAGGGTCTTGGTACTGCTCTTGGTGAATTACCTCCTTATTTCATGGCAAAAGCAGGTACTATTTTTATACATATATATATATATTTTGCCTTGTATTTTCTACATGGTAGTCAACTGTATTTTTCAATAATTTTATGCTAAAAGTATAATGTACTTTAATTTATCTATATTAAACCTTTCTGTAGCAAGATTATCCGGTCAAGACCCTGATGATGAAGATTTCGAAGAGCTGTTGCAACTGAAGAGGAATAAACCAGGAGAACAAGTAACTAAAATTTCTATTTTGTGAAATGTTTTTGGATTATTTTACCTGTGTTAAGCACATAATGTTTGTGATTCAAATATTTGATTTGATTATATCAGTAAATATTGTAAATCAGAATCCAGTAAAATTGCATCTTGCTGCTTTGAGTATGTATCTTATAAATGATATGCTGTCTGAATCTGAATGCACAATTTTATAAATAGGTTCAATCTAGGTTATCCTGCTTCTTTTGTATATACCACCCTATTATGTGCCTATAATATTGTTTTAAGACCTAAATAAAATAATGCTGTTCAGTATACTTGCAATTGTCTTTTAGATATATTTAATGACAGTTGTAAGATTTAAATAAATTCTGGTATATATTATATTTCTGCAGAAATTTATTTCCTGCTCTTTCATGATTTGGAATGACTGTGATCAATAGGTATTATTGGAAGTAATTATAAATAAAGCTTATAAATTTTTCTTTATATGAAATTTTATTTGATTTTTTATATCTTTTGAGTATAAGTATTTATTGTTTTTAATATTTAATTTTTTTCATTTATATGTGAAGAAATTATCTACTTAATCTCTCCGACTCTGATCTTAATATGAAGTTGAATGTAATGCAAAACATCATGAGAAACAAAACAAATGAGAATTTGTATGATTGAATGGCAATGAATACTGTAATGCTATAATAAATTGTATTTTTTCCCCTTTCAATTGCAGTTTATTATGCCAATTCTTTTAATTATCTATTCATTTTGGTTTTTTGAACTCGTTGCTTTCCTTTTCTTTTTTAGTCATTCTATGACAGAGCCAAATTGACTATACAGAATCTCGTTGAACGAGTTGGTTTTTTTGGTATTCTGGCATGTGCATCCGTAAGTATATTTGCAAGTTTTGAAATAATTTTTTGTGAAAATTAACTTGTTCTAAGATACTTCAAATTTGCACTATTTTATATAATGTCAAAAGTCATACAGAATTTGGTTGTCTGTCTGGTTTTACTTTTTAAAAAAAACAATATAAAATGAAAATTTTATAATTATTAAATTAAAATTATCTTTATAGAATATTTGTAAGAACTTTGCATATCAAAATATAAAATTATTGGTTTAAAAAAAAGTACAGCCTCAATTTGAATGTTAAAATTTCCCATATTCCAAATGTTCATTACAGGGGGGTGGGATGGAATCTGAATTATTGATAAAAATACTTCAGATATCAAAATTTTAAATTTTTGATTTTTAATTTTCAACCACAATCCTATTTTCTAAGTGTTCATGTGAAAATAAAAACAAAAATTGAGTCTAAAATAATTGGGCGGGGGGGGGGGGGCGCTGTATGAATAAAAATGCTGTTTTTTTTCTCCTTCCTGTGAAATATTTGAAATTAAGATGGTTTTTCAGTAGCTTTTACTTATAGTATCAATAAATCTAACCGAAATCTTTGCAGCTGCTATTTTCATGGACTTAAATTTTTATATGCATGTCCTATTTAGTGATGGGACATATATAAAGAATAAGCATCGTGTATATATTGTAATCTGACTAAGATATGTCTTGGAAATATGAAAAAACTATCAGATTTCATGAACAATGCAATGCCTGAAATGAAAATGTCTACATTCATTTGATGAAATATTAAACAAGTGCTTATGACATATAGTTACGACAAGTATATTCACTTCATATTTTGCAGATTCCAAACCCTTTGTTTGACTTGGCTGGCATCACCTGTGGCCATTTCTTAGTTCCTTTCTGGACGTTTTTTGGAGCCACTCTCATAGGAAAAGCCATTATCAAAATGCATATTCAAAAGCTTTTCGTGATTGTTGCTTTCAATGAGCGCCAAGTTCATGACCTGGTCCTCAAAATGAAGTGAGTGAGCTTAAGAGTATGCATTTTGTGTGCAATTAATTTTTAAAAAAAAAATTTGGGATGTAAGTATGTAATATATAAATAAAAATGTAATTTTAAATTCCATAGGAATATAAAGTAGAGAATATTGAACAAGTATTTTTTTAAATATGTAAGTGGAGAAAAGGGCATTTATTTCTAAAATTACAAAAAGAAAAAAAATACTACAAATATGTTTAGTGTATTAATATTGAAAATGTTTGGGAAAAAACATGCATCAAAAATACATTTAAAACATTATATATATTTAAAAAAAACTCTAAATTTGTAATTAATGAATCATAAATATTATTGTAGGATGTTGATCTTCATTATTTGATGCTATGTATGCAGCTTTCTGAAAGTAATTTTATTTCAATTGATTCTGGTTTAAAATTAAAAAAAAAAAATGTTTGAAACTTACCATTTATGATGAAATGTTTAATATATCATATTTAATATCGTGTTTTTGCTCCTGGAATTGTTCAAATTTTATGTACATACATTTTAGGTGTATTATTTCTGCTTACATTCCGGTTTTTCTATTCTAAAGCTTCAATAGATCTAGCAATCATAATATGCAATTTTTGTACATGTCTTGAATGTTTTTAATTATTTCTTAAAATAATAAAATTTTATAATTATGTGATCATTTTAAATTATTCTTCATAATATAAAGTTTTAAGATTTGAATGAATTCTATTTATTTTTTAATGGATTCTAGTTATCATTTAATTTATTGATTCTAGAAGTTGAGAAATTTTGATTCTAGAAGAATGTGGGAAATAATAGTGAATTTGAGGGAAATTTTGATTTTAAATTCGTTTAATATCGAATAAGAAATTTATGATTAAAATATAAAAAAATAATTAATTTTGAAGCATCAAGATACTGTTAATACTATTTTTATATTCAGTTATCAAATATGGATATTTTTTCTTTTTGCAATAACAAGCTACTTTGTGTATGGTATTAAGTTTGAAACTAATATTTAATACTTTTTCCTATAAATTGCATTCTAAATTACATTTTGAACAAATCTTCATTTTATTAACCTGCATAATCTTTAAAAATTTTACTCATCTTGAACGAAATGTTCTTCAGGTTTATAGCCATTACTATCTCTCTCTCTGAAGTCATTTAAAATTATTATGTTTTTTAGAAAATATGGGAATATCTTCTGTAGCATAAATTATGATATTGTGATAGAATAGTTTGCAATTTATGTAGCTTTTCAAAATATACAAATTTTATTGATCTTAGATAATGTACAGAATTTATTTAATTACTATTTTGTGACAAAAGAAAGATTTGTGCTGTTATTTTAATGCATTCATAATTTTGTTTTAATTTTTAATATCAAGATGGAGTTAAAGACTATGAAATGGTAATTATTGTCTTTCTTCTAGATACATACCATATATTGGGAAATATCTCCAGTACCCTTTGGAGGAATTTTTGGCTAAGCAAAAGGCTAACCTACATCGAAAACCTGGAACACCTGGAGTATCAGTAAGTTATATTGTATTTCATTGATGTGTCAATCGGTAATTATGCAGTCTATTTATTTTAATTTATGTAGAAAAAATCTGTCCATTATGTTAACATATTAAATATCTAATATATAAAGCCATGTATTTTTTTAAAGCTTTATTTTGCTTGAAATCCTGCTGTTATTATTAATAAATTTTAAAAAATATCATCTTCAACATTCTTGAAAAATGTAAATTTATTTCAAAAGAAAAAGAAGAAAGAGAATATTAGAAGAAATAGCTTTCTTTCTTATTTTCAACATCTGAATGTACTTCTTTGAGCATAATTTTATATTTATTGATTGCTTTCTAAATTTGACTTTAGTGAATACCTTCCAAAATTTATTTAAGATTATTATTATGCGTTGTTGATCATGCTTTAAGGTTAAATTTTTCTTAGGAATACTCAGTTTGTATGATTAATTACCAAATTTATGGACCTTAATCCTGTTGTTGCCATTTTCTTTGGATAATAAAAAAATTCAAATGTGTCCAAAAGTCTTTAGGATGAGCCTCGGAGCCTGAAAGCTGTACAGAACATCTTCCCTCGAAAGAAGGCCAAAGTGTCCAAAGATGGCAGCAACAATGGCAGGGCAGTTGAAGATGTGTTCTGGGCTTAATTGTGATGAGGGGCAATGCTTGCAAATGGAATAGGACCTAGTATTGTCTGGTGCTATTTTCATGTCTTTACAGTGGCCTGTGGAGAGCCTTGCAATGATTGAAGAAAGGTGTCTGGGGCAATTGAGATACGTAATGGTGGGCTTTTTGAAAGTTTGCTTAAAAGTCTGTGTTTTGCTATTGCATTAATTTCTTCTGAGGTGGCAGAATTTGGTTGATCCTACTCACAAAGAGTTCTTGTCGAGGGCATCAGTGCTTTCATTTTTGTTGATTCCCACATGAGTAGGAATCCTTAATCCTGTTTTTAATATACGTTATTTAAAATTCCATAAATTATATTAAATGCTACTTCTACACTGTGCATTCGCCTCCTGTTTTCAAAAATGCATTAGCAGGTCACTTAATAATTTTATGTGTTACAAGAATCATGACCATAAGTTTAAATAATTGCTGCTTCATGTGTAGAAATATCGTGAGAATTATCAGAAGTTTCGTACGTAATTCTCCATATTTCTTCAAATGCATTATTTCATCTTTTATATTACTAGAAAACTTGAATAACTCTAAAAGAAATACTCATCTAAGCTTGCAGACTGTTTTATTTTTAGAATTATGTAGAAAAATTATTTTTATTAAGCAAAATTATTTATGTAGCCCTATTTTTAACATATTTTTTTATGTGAAAAATATTTTATTCTTAATGTGTTTTTAAAAAATATTCAAATGTTTTCTATTGTGATGAAAGAGATATCGATATTTGTAACTTGCTTATAATCATGATTGTATTTCTTTTTTCAGGAAGGCACTTGGATTGCATGGATATTTGAGAAATTTGTCATCTTAATGATCTTGTACTATGTTCTGTCAATCGTCAATTCCATGGCCCAGAGCCACCACAAGCGTCTGTGGAAACGACAACACAGATCGGTCTCTAAAGTGGCCACGGACTGAAACTTGCTCTTTCATTTCCATGCAGGGAGTCACTGCCTGCAAACTGACCAAAACTGTGGGATATGTGTTCTGCATAGATTTTATAATGGCTACCTATATTTTTCCTAACTTATCATTTTATAATTTTCAGCTATCAAGACTCAAGTAGATGAAATTCGTGTAATTCAGAGGACTAACTTATAGTAGAAGAGTGTGTTGTCTCCATTCTAGAGTACTGGGTTTATATTGAATATTTGTAAATACCTTTGTTACAGTGGATCGAGATGAGATTTTGTGATAATTCTGTTCATTGCTATGTAAGAGTTATTTATTTGAGAAAATTTTCTCTTTGTTTATTTTTTTACAATGGCTGTAAGTAAGGCATTGAACAAATCTTGGACAGATGAATATTTAAAAGATTAAAGAAGCATTTGGTTTTTACATTTGCAGATTAATATATCGGGTATTTTGATTGTTGCAGAACAGTATTTAGTATTTATCAGTGATTGGTATCTGTTTTCAAATGCAGTGCATTGACAAACCATTTCCTTTTGTACTTGATATTCTTATTGAGAAATTTTATGACTTCTTTTAGCATGATTTGAAGCCTTTAATAATTTTATTACCAATGTTTTTCTAATTTTGCATTAATACTTTTGTGATATTGCATCTTATACAATCAAGTGCACGTTGCCTGTAAGTTTTCATACATTTTGGAAAGAAAACAAAAAATGATTCTTTTTACTTGCTTCTATGAATCTATTGCACTATTTTCAAATATTTAAACTGGTTCAATTTCGGATATTGTTATTGTAACCCATTTTAATGATGAGCAATGTTTAAATGATCTTGTTCTTTTTGCAGTTTAATGTTACAGTATTTTCTCTAGAAGTAATTGTGCAAGAAATTATGCTCAGTTTTCTAGAAAATATATTGTTCTCCATCTTATTTATTTGTATTTGAAATTATATTCCATTAAATTAATTTCAAATAGTTTCCTGTTCTTATTTCACCATTTGCAAAGTTGTAATCTAAGTAGATTAATACTTCAAAGAATAATGAAACATTTTTGGATTTTTACATTTACACAGTTATATATTGGTACAATTGCATAATAGTTTATTTATGTAAACCTCTACAATAGTATCAAACACAAATTCGTAAAACCTTTATAAAAATAAACAGAATTCTTCTCTTATGACTTTTGAAATGTTAATACTAACTTGGCAGTTTAATATTGCCTTTGCCAAAAACCATTTTAAAAAAATGTAATTCATCTTTTAAAATGATTTGATTAATTTAAAATGTATTAGAACTAGCCTTGTTAATATATAATTAAAAAAATTCTTTATAGAATTAGAGAAATTTTGTTAATCGAATTTGACTGCTTAAGAAATATCTTCAACAAGTTTAATGATTTGAATTTGATTTTTTTAAATTGAAGTATTTATATTCAAAGAAGATTAAAAATGAATTGCATAAGTTAGTTAAATCTGTTTCACTTTCTTTTATGGATCTATTTTGAGAATCTGAATAACTATTTGTATTAAGCCTTTTTTATCTCCTATTTACAGCTGAAATGCAAGAGTTAGTGAAATGGCAATGAATTGTGCTTGAAGTTAAATACTATATAGCAATAATTTACTGTAAAGTTAAAGAAATAATGGAAAAAAATATTTTATAATGAACATCTTAGAGAATGGATAATCTATATCTTGAGCAAATCATAAAATATTTATTTCCTACAAACAAAAATGTGCTTGAAATTTTGGAGTTATTAATTTCTATAGATTCCATTACTTAAGATTTTATCGAAAATTTTCCATTCATGACATTTTACCTATACACAACTTCATCTTATGGTCCTTCAAAATTATTTATTGCACCAATTTTCCCCACTGGAACAACTTTCTATTCTGCACAACTAGAATATTCATTATTCACATTTATGTTTCAATTTAGCATACTAATCAATGATAGTTGATGGTTTTTCTGGTACGGATTCCGTATTACTTATTGGACCACTCTTTGGCTTCAACAATGTTTTTCTCTGTCAAAAAAAAAAAAAAGTGTTTATGTAACACACTAAAGGCTTTTTTACGCATTATTAAAAAAATTATGGAACTGCGGCAACTGAAACTTCTTTAACTTGCAAACTAATTGGCAGATTGTTTTGACATGTGTCCGTTGAAAGTCATTACTACCTTTGAAATCGTATGAGTTTGTCAGTGGGGTTGCCATATATGTGCCAGATCAGACTTATTAAGTAAGTGATATATTATACATCTGATACAGTGCCATCTTATCTTACCTGTTTTTTTCTTGGATGTATTAATTTATTTTGAATATGATTAGTATACAGTTATACTACCTAATAAACTTGTACTATATGAATGCATAAACATTGAATTGCATACATTTCCTCTTTTTTCTATTCATATTGAGGAACAATAGTAAATATCTGATATTGATGAATGAATATCTGGTATTAAAAAGTTTGATGAATGTCTTCTTTAAAAGTAATGTGGAAGCTATTGTATGAATCGTGTAATTTTGAAATATCGTTATTCACATATGATGCAATTTTGGATTAAACGTCCACTATTAACCAATGCACACTAACATACAAGTGATCCCAAAAAGTGAACAAGCCATTATTCCCTTAACTATTGCTATTACACATGCACTTCTGCTTACGAAATTTCATTAAATAAAGTGAGAAACTTCATTAAAAAAATAACTTATAAAAATTTGTTACTGCTATTTATTTTTTTGTCATTTATAGAGAAAAAGTATCAGATGTGAAAATATACATGTTCGTCTATGCATACAATAAGTTTCATATTTCTGGGTATAGAGTTTTCATAGAAATGTTTTTTGTGCTTAGAGAGACTATCATAAATTTAAATAATAAAAAACATAAACCCTCATTTAATTACATGAAGTTTATTGGATACAGAAAAATTGTCATATACAAATATTTATCTACATAATCTAATTATCATGGCTTCCATGTGTTTGCTATTCACGCCTAATGCTTTTATCGTTGTTCAGTCGATAGTTACAACTTCAACTTACAAGAAGGGAGAAGAAACTGAACACTTAAAATAGCTCGATTTAGATTAGATTACTTATATTAACGTCCCGTTTCAAAGCAACACTAGGTCTATTTTGGGATGGACCTCATAAGTTTGAACCACGGTTAGAGAACGAGAACAATATCTGAGCTGGCATTATGCTTTCCACACTTCCATACCAAACTAATGGCAAGTTGTTTGTCCTCGGCGGTTTTAACATGCTTCAGACCCTTTTACACGGTGATCCTTTGGTACAATCGGGTCTCGAACGTGAAACTCTTCGGTTCCGAAGTCGAGACTTGACCACTGCGGCTCTAAGATATCTCGGAGAAATACAAAGAATTTTATTTTCGTGCTGGAATGCCACTTGTGGAGACCAGTGCCAATGAACATAAATGATTGCGGTGTGACTAAAAAACGGTTTATTGCATTATTAGAAGGAGTATGAAGTAGCTCGCCTACCTACTGAATGGAATCGAGTTCGGTCTCCAATTCTGCTTCTAGTCGTTCTTGTCCGCATAATTACAAAAAGGGCAACTCTAGAACGTGAGCTTGTCGATTTGGCGGGAACAAAACCTTTAACACCGATGAAGAAGATAAAATTCTTTGTTGATTCTTGTAAAAACAAATGACGTATTACAGTAACGGATAACTTCTGGATATGTTAGCGATTTAGGTTGTAAATAATTCCCATCTAAAGGTAGAATAGAAACGTCAAATTTTAGCATTTCTGGCATCTTTTGATGCGATGTATTTACAGAAGGGTTTGGTGTATGCAAATTTTAAGACATTTACTTTTCATACAGGAACCAGAAATATGAAGTGATATACATGTGATGCAGAAATTTATTCTTTAGTTTATCTTTCAAATTATCCTCATCCTATTATACAAACATTCTGTACAAAATTCCAAAACTGGTTGTGTATGAAATATTGCATTATAATAACGCTTCCATATAGTTTTTGTGGCGTCCATAAATATATAAAAATCGCCTACACAACTGCACAATATATGCAACGTTCATAGACATTTTACGCAGATATTTAAGCTCCAAAAGCTTTTATTCAATGATATTTTAGTATAAGGAGTCGTTTTTGAGAAATCAGTTTAGAAGAAATACAGTTTTTCTGCTTTAGTAACCGAAGTCTGACTTTTCTGTAAAGGGATTATTTTGGGACGGGAGTTAAAATAATTTTACTGCCTCTCAGCTGAAGTAATTAAAAGCAACGGTCTTTTAGTCATTCTTTTTCTACGATTCAAATTCCCTGCACCTTAAGAAACATGGGGGGGGGGAATGTTGATACAATACCATTTATAAGACAAAAATACTGTCTATGCAAAGCAAAAGACAGAAAATTATTCCAACGCTACACCTATTTGTTTGAAAATTAAAATAATTGGATTATACTTACACAGTTAAAGCCATGGACATTTATCGTGATTACAGTATGTTCATGTTATCAACAGAATCTTATTCTACGCATTGTATCTGGATTCATTTGATTTCTTTTCGCCTATACATTATTATTCTATCTCACGTGTTTAATATTAATCCTGTTAAATCATTTTATTCATATTTTTTTTTACTTTTCCTAAAATCTGCCTTCCTGTTTAAGTATTCTTTTATCGATATGCTAGTGTGGTTTGAAAATTTTGAAATCAAAACTAATTAACATTACTAGCTGGTCATTTGTCCCTTTTTAAACTCTGGTATTAATAAAATTTCGGGGCGCCAAGATGCGATAATATTACAATTATGGCTTATTTGCTAGGTCATTGACTCTTGATAAAATTGTAACATTTTATCTTATTAGATAAAACGACAGAGAGTTATTTAAAAATCTGCAAATCATTCTTCAGGAATTCTGAAATTAGAACCCCACCTAATAAAAGAATGCTTAGTGATAAACGCTTATTAAAAATAGCCGGAAATGTCTTGTGGACAGATAAATGACGGACAGACGGAGAATCAAAATCATTTTCGAAATAAATAATTGCTCCATATCAATGAAAAATACAACACCTTATTATAGAATTAGATGCCTTTGGCTTTAAGAGAATTAAAAGGAATATTCATTTTACTACGTTATGTCGGTAGAATTTATTATTTGTTCCTTTGAAAAAATCATACATTCTATATCTTTATAATGGTCCACGAATGTAGTCAACGAAATACATTAATGCCAGACCATTCCTTTATTCAATTGTTGGTGAAATTTCAGAAGATATGCGCAGTCCTAGGTGTTCTGTGAATTTTGTCACTTAAATTGTCCCCATTTTAATATGCACGTTTAATTTCGATGATCTAACATCAACCATTTTTTTTTTTGAAGTTATCATATTCAGACACATTTGAATGTGTAAACGAGCAATTAATCGAAAGACTTGCTAACAATTAGATTGAGATCTATAGCACATAAAAAATATTAAATAAACCCATCTAGCTAGTTATTATTATTATTCGAGTTATCATTTTCACGAATACACCAATTGACAAGAATATTAAATTGTTGGCCAAAATTACGATTTTCAAGTACAAATTGAATGCTAAAATTATATTCTTTATTCGCTTAGTTTATCTTTTAGATTTTCCGAGCTCACATGTATATGCATGTGAACACGATCTCTTATAATGGTTAAATAAAGGAAATTTGGATGCTAGTGAATAGTTATATATGACTTAGAAGTGGCAAATTTGATTTTTATTAATATTGTATAAGGCTTTCCCAAACAGAAATAAGATACGTTGAATGAAAATAATACCCTCATTGAAAAATTAAAGAAACTGATATGGGCGTTGCAGCGCAGGTCCAATCGCTTAGGTAGCAGGCCTATGCTTTTCCTGTAGAAAGATGGTGGTTGATTCTCGAGGAAGTCCTGCACAGCTTCCTTCCCTTTGTAGTTCAAATAGAAACGTGTCCCTTGTAACGTTCTCTTAAGTGGCCCGAATATGTGGAAATCACAGGGTGGCTGTTCCAATACTTCTCAAATGAAGGCTTTTATGTCATCTGGGTTTCACGGAAGACGTGTGGGCGGGCATTGATACGGAGAAGGATCACTTGTTATGTGAGAAGGTCAATATTGTGCTGAGTACTACAGTAATGTGCTGAATTTCTATTGTTCCCTTGGGACATTAAATTAATCAAGAGTTGTCCATGAAAGTCGAAGAATCAGAAACCGTATTACCGTCCTTTGTTCAATCTTACGAAGGCATGTACAGTACGACAACTTTCGATCAATCTCCTGTGCTGTGAACAGCTTTAAGTGCATACCTTCTACCGTCCTTTATATTCCTAATCGGTGGCACTGCTTTAGCTGCAATTATTTTGACGCAATAGTAAATATCCACGTTTCGTTTGGGCAATATTTATGGAACCGCATTAATATGGTTATTAATGAGAAGGAACACTATATTTACTCTTCCCATATGCATAAATTTTTTTTAAGAAGAGCGTAACTTTGAACATGATATTATAAGTACAGTTTAGTTATTTCGCACAATAAGTTCGGGAGAGATAAGAGTACTGTAATCGCGAAAATACGAAATTTCAAAATCAAAACAAATATTTGGCTGGAATGTTATCTGTTTGTGAACACGAAAACTCAAATGAAAGAGAGAAATCTATATGTTACTTCGTTTGCATGCGTCATTTCTAATGTATGCGCAAATAGTGTTCTACTTTTCTTATGTCTTGTATATTTCAGGATCGAGCTTTTTATTTTATTATTATTACACTTTGTAAAAGGTAATATATATATATATATATATATATATATATATATATATATATATATATATATATATATGAACAGCGATTATAGGTTAATCAGATACACTCAGAATCTTAGTTGTACAATGATCATCAGACATATGATTCTGAACCCAGTTTATTCTAGTATCACAAAAATTCTAATGAAAATAATGGATCAGAGGAAGTCCTTATTTGTGTACTAATCTCCTTTATGTGGAACATTAAGATAAGAGACAGAGATAAGACGAATTGTTTGGTGATAATGGGAATTCATTGGGAAATCGTAAAGATTATATACTGTCGTTTTCTAAATTTGTCATAAGTTCACATCATAGCTGGTACCAATGGCTCCCGTACTCGGTAAGTTATTATTCGCTCATGGAATTAAACCAGTATCCTTTTATGAATTGTTTTAGCATACCATGTCGAACATTTTAATAAGTATTTATATTATTCTTAGTTTTTAAAATATTCTTTGAATTATAGATTCTATTAAGTTCTATAAGTAATGCATGGCGAATATAAAAATAAAATAATTAAATATATATATGTTTTGAGAAAAATCAGGATTTCATATAGGAAATATTTGGTTATACTATACAATGGAGAACAAACTTAAATGTATTTTATAAGTTTAATATAAATGAAAATCACGAAGTATTTCAATCAACATAGTAGAAAACTTAACAGACCTTATTGATTGTCACCGTCAGGCTGGAGAGACTGAGCATTTTTCATTTTTGCTTTTTATTATTACTTATAATTCAATTATCTATTAATTAAAAATTCATCAAACTGTTTCGAAGATTTCTCCTAAAAATATTTACTATGCATAATTGCGGCAGAATGCTTCCTAGAAGGACTTTTTTTCCATTTTAATGGAACTATTTTCTACTAATTGTATTGAGTACATCTTGCTATTAATAATAGATTAAAATTGCCTTCACATTGTAAATGTAGTTAGTTATAGATTTTGTTCAATTATTCATGAGTTTCCTTTCAATGTAATTAACTTCTATTAATAGTATTGAGTGCATCTTTCTACCAATAATCGATTGCAATTAATTACTTACAATCGATTATTACCAATAATCGATTACCTTTATACGGTAAATATCGATTCCATATAAAAGGCATCCTCTATATTTCATTTCTTTGCTGATGACCGAGCTCTCTTAACAGGACAGGAAGTGGCAAGGCGGGATTCCATCGGCAGTTGCGATGCGTATCGGGAGCTGCATGACGTTTCCTCCGTAGAACTCCTGAGGGAGTCCATTCTAAGATCCCTCTCTTCCTCGGTAAGAACTCCTTTCATTCAGACACTGCTATTATTTTATATATAATTTATCATGAAAATTTTAATTTTTTAAAAATAAGTTAATGTTGTGAGAAGAGTATTTATTTATTTTCATTAACTGCTTTTGTTCAAACATAATTAATTTATGTAGGGCGATGAACAGGGGTTAAGTGAATTAAAAAAATCGAAGTAAATATACAATTAATTTGTTCAGACTAAAGAGAATTAAACCATTTACTATTTACAATATTATACTACTTATTTTATTATTATATTATTATTTTGGTTGCAGACAGACAAAATAAAAAAAGTTTTTTGTTTGTTTGTTTTTCCACTGAATTTACAGAGATCTAAACGTATATCGAGTCTTTAAAATCTCGAGTTGGAATTTCCGACTATTACAATGCATTCTCTATACTTAGTATAAACGAAATTAACACATTTCAACTTATAATTGATTTTAGTCATAAAAGGCTTTAGTATAGCCATGTTTTTCCTGATCCTTTTTTTATATCAAAAAATCAAATAAAAAAAATGAAAATTTCTTTGTACAAATAAATATTCGTATATGCAAAACAATTTCAGAATAATTTATTAAAACAAATTTCGTTTGTATAGTTAAGTAATCTAAGCACTAAATTCGTTTTTCTTCCTTATCATGAATGAACAAAATTCATTCATGATATAAAGTAGAAAGTAGCTATTCAAGAAAAGTTTAGAAAATCGCCATAATACTAAAAAGTGTAGAATACTAAACCACTTTAAGCCACTAACTCCTCACACTTGAAATTGTGAAAAATTAAATTGTAAAGACAATTGCTTTTTTTTACATAAATAAAAACTCTAGTCAGTATGAATATATTTATTCACAATCTAATCTAATATCTTCCAGTTGGAGATATTTGTTTAAAATTTTGAATACATATTTTTCAGTTCATATTATTGAAGATTCTTGAACTGTCTTCAACCTGTTTCAGTTTCAATATGAAATTGATGTTCCCTTAGTTATTATTTTAACTGAAAATATTTTTTCTGCTCATAGAATTAATTCTGCATATGAATCAAGAATCAGAATTTATTTCAATTTCATCCTCTTTCTGTGACATGATATTGACATTTTGATCGATTTTGTTTAATCACCTCCGGTTAGCATACTTCAGTTAGATTTAATTATCTTCCCATAATCAGTATCTTTATCTCCGAAGCTGAGGATCAGATGAAGTTCTTCGACATGATGAAAAGCAGATTTCTTTATGCTATAGCTACAAGCTTGAGGGATATTTGCTGTAAAGCTTTCTCGCTGAATAAGTGCGTCTGAGAAATTGGTATCTGGATTATAACCAACAGAACAAGGCAATAACATTTAATTAGAATTGACTTCCTTTCTTCTTGATCCAAGGACGTACTTCGACTTAGTGGAAAGCGTATCACTTTATTTCTTCGTCAAAAAGACGAAACGCATTTATCATCAAGCTTGCTCGCTGAATAGGTGGGCCTCAGAAATTGAAACCATAGAGCTGGGCAAAATAATTTGATTTGCCCTGGATTTCTATCCCCTTCTCCAATTTATGGCCTTCTTTGCGATAGAAAGAGGATAACTTTATTCCATTGTCACTACATTGAAACAGTTGTGTCTCAAGGCTTGCTCTCAGAAAATTTTCATTTCAAAAGATGATATTTGTATTACAACCAACAGCTGAACGCTTTTAGCCCTGCGTTTCTATTTCTTGCAAATAAATATTCGACGAAGGTCAGCGGGAAAAGGAATATCGCATCAAATATGTGACTTGTAGTAGAAGTATTTCATTATCTTTCAGCAATCGACATGATTTTCAACAGAGCTTTTCACAAGAAACCGATGTTATTATTCCGTCTTTTTGGTAGCATAGCGATTCATTCCCTTTTCAGTTCTCAATCAGACTATTTTATTCTGACATTAAAAAAACACATTTCTGCTCTAACATATATATTGGGGAAGATCTTCAGTATGGGCTATTTTAAGTACTATTGGTTTCAAATATGAAATATATTATCGTTTTATGATGAAGCTGAACTATTATCTTCGGGGCATGTGAAATATTCAGAAGAGGAGGTGGATACTATTTCAAAAGGTATTGGTTCAAGCTCTAAAGGTGAGGGTGCTTTATACAAAGTTATTAGTTGATACCACGGTTGAATGGGTGGCTGTGGAACTGGGAAATAGTACAGATCCTCCCCTACGTAAATGTTAGAGCAGAAATCATCCGCCCTTGTGCAGCAGATAAAACGGCGGTAAAACCTTCGAAGCCTTTTGAAAAAGAGTCTTCGATTCATACTTATAATATCAAGAGTTTTTATCAACTAATAAGCGCTAGAGATCACCCAACAAGATGCGTCTTTAAAATAATGAAATGTGATATTTTTTGTTACGTAGAACAGTGTTGAAAGTTGTGTTATGTTAAACAGTGTTCAACTCGGTTATTTGTTGTGGAAAACAAGGGCTAACAAAAGTATTTTCTTCGACTGAAATTGAAAATAAATTGTAACATTGTTATGGATAGAGGTAGTTTTCATTCTCATTGTTAGGTTTCCACCAATAATCGTAATTATAGCAATATTTCTAAGTGAAAAAAAAATGCTTCATTAAAAAATTTATCAAAATTTCACTAATAAGTTAAATAATAAACGTTTAGTACATAAAATAAATTCATTTTGTTTCTAAGACTTCTTCCAATTGCTACCAAATTAGTTGCGAGAATTTATTACCGAATATTTTGATGCGTACTTCAGTGTGTTTCTGCTCGTATGTAAATCTGTGGCTGTTGTTTTTTGTGTGTGGCTTGTAGCCCATGTTATATACCTAATGTCTCTTTAGTGACAGAAAAGTAATTTTATTCATGGAAATAAAATGTTACTATATAAACAACTATTTTACTGGTAAAGCGATAAGTTTCATCTGAAGGGTAAACCAGTTATAAAGTGTATTTGTTGCCTATATTGCAAACAATGGAATATACTTTTACAGAGACAGGTAGTGCCTAAATCCTGATCGCATTCATTCACTGAAGTATTATTTTTGCATCACGTGTATCAGCAGAAATGCAAGATTTATTTGTTGTGATTTTAAAAAGATTATCCTCGTCTTTAACGCCACTCGATAATAGTAGTCTGGATCCCGACATTCGTATACTTTTGAAGAATTCAACAGTATCACATCAGAAAATTTTAAATTAAAGAAAAGTAAAAACAAACATCATGTTACGCAATCTATCATTACAAAAAGCCCTTCTGTCCCATAAAAAGTTCGTTGTCTGGCACCTGACAAGCTCTAGATAGCAAAAGAGGAATCCTCATACACTGATGGAAAAAAAAAATCCCAACACTAGGAAGGAGCTCTGCTAAATAAACGAAATTAGGTAGGCGTGTTTATACATCTGAAAGATGACGTCGATTCAAATTTCGAGCTACGCGCTTAAGTGTGGCGCTAGTAGCGACACTATGAACATGCAAATGAGGTTTGCTTTAAATAAGCGCTGTAAGGTTCGTGATCGTTATTTACAGTTGAGATTTGACGTAGTGGGTTAATGTTAGTCAAGAATGCCTCTGAGAAG
The DNA here is from genome assembly GCA_026543055.1 of Argiope trifasciata. Lineage (NCBI taxonomy): Eukaryota > Metazoa > Arthropoda > Arachnida > Araneae > Araneidae > Argiope > Argiope trifasciata. The sequence continues at coordinate 498,249 of JAPMOQ010004286.1, forward strand.
ACGAAGAAGCCATTATCAACAGCTCACTGAGTTTGAACGAGGTCGTGTTGTAGGGCTACGAGAAGGTGGGTTTTCTTTCCGCGATATTACTGAAAGACTTGGCAGGAATGTATCCACTGTGCATGAGTATTGGCGGCAGTGGTCAAGGGAAGGTACTGCCTCAAGAAGACCAGGTTCCGGGCGGCCACGTGGTGCTACTGAGAGGGAAGACCGTCGTATTCGGCGTATGGCTCTGGCTAATCGTACTGAGTCTGCAGCTGAAATTCGAGCAGCAGTTGGCACCACAGTGACACAACAAACTGTTACAAATCGGTTACTTCAAGGACAGCTCCGAGCCGGACGCCCTGTACAGTGCATTCCACTGACTCCAAACCACTGCCGTTTGCGACGTGAGTGGTGAGCTCATTGGAGGACGGAGTGGAGATCTGTTGTGTTTTCTGATGAAAGCCGGTTCTGCCTTGGTCGCAGTGATAGCCGTTTGTTGGTTAGAAGGAGGCCAGGTGAACGCCTGCTAGTGGCCTGTCTGCGGCCTAGACACACAAGGCCTACTCCTGGAATTATGGTTTGGGGAGCAATTTCGTATGACAGTAGGAGCACTCTCGTGGTTATCCCACGCACCCTGACTGAAAATTTGTACGTCAGTCTAGTGATACAACTAGAACAGCATTCAAGGGGGTGTTTTCCAACAGGATAACGCTCGCCCTCATACCGCTGTTGTAACCCAACATGCTCTACAGAGTATCGACATGTTGCCTTGGCCTGCTAGATCACCAGATCTTTCTCCAATCGAGCACGTATGGGACATCATTGGACGACAACTCCAGCGTCATCCACAACCAGCATTAACCGTCCCTGCATTGACCGCCCAAGTGCAACAGGCATGGAACTCCATCCCACAAACTGATATCCGACACCTGTACGACACAATGCATGCACGTTTGCATGCTTGCATTCAAAATTCTGTCGGTTACACCGGTTACTAATGTACCAACATTTCACATTTGAAATGGGTCTTCTCGCCAATGGCTCTACCTGTGATCTTGAAACTTTAATCAATTAATTATGTTACCTAGATAAATGTATTCCTAAAATTTCATTACTGTACAATAATTTTTTCTTGGTGTTGGGATTTTTTTCCCATCAGTGTATATGTTGGAGCAGGGAATTTGTAGACCTTCAAGCAAGCCTTGGTCAAGTCCGTTACATCTTGTACCAAAGAAAACAGGTGGTTGGAGACCTTGCGGGGACTAGAGAGCTCTGAATGTTGCTACCCAACCTGACAGATACCCCATTCCACATTTACATGACTTTACTCATATATGGATGTAAATATTTTTCCATTCTTGATTTAGAAAGAGCTTACCGTCAGATTCCAGTTGAATCATCTGATATAGAAAAAACAGCCATTTGTACACCTTTCGGTTTATTTGAGTTCACAAGAATGACTTTCGGTTTGTGCAATGCAGATCAAACCTTTCAACGATTTCTTCATTCAGTGTTACGAGGCTTAGATTTTTGCTTCAGTTATATTGATGATATTCTCATCTCATCGAAGGAGGAATCTCAGCACCTTAATCATCGTAGGCAAATTTTTCAACGCTTTCAAGATGCTGATCTGATATTAAAGGTTTCAAAATGCAAATTCCCCCAAACCGAAGTAACGAATTTCTGCAAATGGTATCGAACCAATAAAAGAAAGAGTAAAAGTTATCGAAGATTTCAAGCTTCCTGAAACAGTAAAAAAATCAAGAAGATTTTTGGGAATTATTAATTTTTATAGACGATTTATTTCTCAAGCAGCTCAACATCAAGCTATCTTGTACGATTATATAAAAAGTAACAAAGTGAATGATAATCGAATCATCAATTGGACCAACAAATCAATACAAGCCTTTGAGCAATGCAAAGAGCAAACTGCGCACAGTAACTATTCTGGTACACCCTTCACCAACAGCAAAATTTTGCCTGATGGTAGATGCCCCAGAGAAAGCTTTGGGATCTGTTGTTCTACAATATGCTAATGGACAGCGGGAACCATTAGGATTCTTTTCCGTTTGCTTAATTCTAGCTCAACAAAATTACTCAACATATGACAGCGAACTTTTGGCTGCATACTTTTCAATCAAACATTTCCGTTCTTTATTGGAAGGTCATGAATTCACACTTTTCATGGACCACAAGCCATTTACTTTTTGCGTTTCGCCAAAAACTAGAAAAAGCATCACCTCGATAACAAAGGCACCTTGAATATATCTGATAATTCACTACAGATATTCAACATATTTCTGGTAAAGACAATATAATTGCTGATATTCTGTCAATAATAGATGAAATTCATATTCCTACCCAAATTAATTATGAAGCCAAATCTCAAGAGACAGTACGGAATTGAAAGAAATTCTTTCTTCCCCAAATTCTTCCTTGAAAAGTCAAAAGTTACCAGTTGTCGGAACAAAATATTTTACTTACTGTGATACTTCTCGAAATTCTCCGCAACCATATATACCACCAAATTTCAGAAAATCAGTATTTCACAATGTACATAGTTCCCCACATCCGGGAATTAATTCTACAATCAAACTTCTGACATCAAAATTCGTTTGGCCATCAAAAAAGACGCCAGATATTGGTCTAGATGCTATATACAGTGCCAAAAATCGAAAATTACTAGACATGTCCATTGTCCATATCAGCAATATAAAACCGTCAGCCAACTATTCAGCGAAATAAACTTAGATGTAATTGGACCATTACCATCTTCAGACGGTTTCCGTTACTGCTTAACCATCATCAATAGATACTCCCTTTGGACTGAGGCTATTCCGATTTCGAACATCACTGCCCATACAGTTGCTGATACACTGGTTAAAAATTGGATTTCATGCTTTGGATCGCTTACGATCATTACGACCGATCAAGGAACGCAATTCGAATCGCAGCTATTTTTTGAATGATCAAAGCTCATTGGATATAATAGGAATCGAACAACAGCATACCATCCACAAGCCAAAAGCTGCATCGAACACTCAAATCTGCCATAATGTGTCATGCAAATCCAAGGTGGATAGGATCACTTCCGATCATTCCCCTAGGACTACGCACAACTTGGCATTCGGATTTCAACTCTACGCCATCTGAACTACTTTATGGGGAAAGCATCAGAGTACCATGTGATTTCTTTAAAATACAAGATATAAACCTCAGTCTAAGTTAGTCAGAACGCTAAAATAAACTAAACCCTGTCCCTTTTACAAACCATTCAAAGCAAAAGCCATTCATTTTTGGAGACTTGAAAATTTGTACACACGTCTTCGTATGAGCCGACAGCGTTCGTCATAGTCTTCAACCACTTTACCAAGGACCATTTGAGGTGCTTAACATAACTAACAAAAATTTCACCATCTAAATGAAGGATAAAGCAGTCAACGACTCAATCGATAGATTAAAACCCTGCTTTTTGGATAACTCTGACGATAGAGACACATCAAATTATCAAACCAATGGGGACTTTCAAGCAAGATAAGCAAGCCAAAAAAGCATCTGCAAAAAACTCCTTCAACGGGATTTAAATCCAAATATAATCAGCATTCATGTCTTCAGCTACCAAACCAAAATGCCCCAAAAGTCACCAAGAAAGTTAATTTTGCACAGAGTCATTTTCCATATTCAACCAGAACTGGACGAGTAGTTCGACACCCTGCTCGTTACCTTTAAAAGCTTTTTATTGTTCGGTACCTCATTCGGCAGAGGAGTGTTGTGGTGCCTAAATTCTGATCGCATGCAATCTCTGAAGTATTATTTTTGTGTCACGTGAATCAGTGGAAATGCTAGATTTATTTGTTACTAGCCGCCTTTGGCGATCATCTGGTTCACCATGAGTAATGCGTTCTAAAATTTTCAATTAAATCACATATTCATTAGCCTTGAAGTAATTCCGGGCATTGATTGGCCTGAAATTAATATTTTCTTTAAAATGATGGACGGAAAGTTCTAAAAGAACACGTTTTCCTAATAATATTCTTTAATTTTATAAATCAGTCAGTTTTAATTATTGATTTAGAAGACTGATTGATGTAGCAACTTTTATTAAAAATATTAATAAAAATATTTTGTAAAATATGGTTCACAGAGCAAAGCATGAAGAAATCTAAATTTCATTATTCCTAAATGCATTGTTTGACTCAAGCTACATAAAATGTAATTATTTACTTCATTTAGATCAAATTAATAGTGTTAAACAATATATATGCCTATTAATAATATTTTACAAATTGGCCATTGGAAAGGAATTCGAATGCATATCCTGTATAAATTCAATCCTGTATAAATATAGATAATTTATTCAATTAAGAATTTAAATATTGCAAACGATCATAGAATCCGTTGCTTTGCATTTATTTTTTTAGAAAATATAACATTTTATATTTCTTTTTTTTAATCCAGTCGTGCTAAAAGTTGCATTTCTTTAGATTTATTTTGGGATGATAGTTTTTTTTATTCGAACTTCCGGCATTCTTTTATTTTATCCAGTCACGTGCTAAAAACATGGATAAAATATTACTTTAAAAATTCGTTAAAAATAGATGCTTAACTTATACATTAAAACACTGATACCATTAGAAAGTTAATTTTTTAATCTTTAAATTGATGTAAAAATCACGTTTGTGCGATAATAGTTTCGGAAGTTATAGCGGAAAAACGTAGAAATTTCGCTTAAATTTTAATTAATTCAAATGCTAATTAAAAATTCGAAAAGAGGGCTCCTAGGTGCACATTCCCGACCTCCAATGTATACATGTACCAAATTTGGTAGCTGTAGGTCCAACGGTCTGGTCTGTAGAGCGCCAACACACACATTGAGCTTTATTATAAGTATAGATGATTTTAAAAAAATATCCTCGCTGACTCATTATATTTCCGCACTTTTTCTTATGACGTATTTAAATATTTTTACGTATACATATTTCCGAGTTGGCAACCGGAAATTGCCTTTAAAATTAATATTTACTTTTGTTTCTGTTTATTAAATTGTTGTGTTTGTAGAGTCGATGTTGCACCTAATGATTTAACTTGCTTAATTCTGTAATATGAATTGCATAACATCAGATATCTCTACGGACTTACTGGGGTTGGGCTAAGGATCTGTATTTTATTAGTAAACATACCTGTATTCTTACTAGCCACAACAATTATTTAAGAATCACAGTAATATTTTTAAGATTCATAGTAATATTTTTTCCTAGATAATATTTTTAAGAAACATCTTGATAGCACGATACTTATAGGTATTATTCGATAACAGGAGAAAGTTTCATTGAATTTAAAGCAAATTGTTGAAGCATTGTATTAGCCGCCTCTGGTTTGAAAGTTTCATATTTAACGTTTCCACCAACCTAAATGTTCCCCACTTTCCATTAGTTCTATTAATGTGCTTGTTTGAGTAATCTTTAAATTCACTTATATGTATTTTTTAACATCTATTAAATGTTTGTAATTTTCATTATTGCAAATGCAATCTGCGTTATTTATTTTACTTAATTTTTGTCATAGCAATTATAAACACAAATTCATTTCCTTCATATTTTTACACAAACAAAAACTATTAAGTCAACTGTATTTTTCTATTTAGAAAATAAATAATTTTCTTATATACACAATTTTCGGCAACTTCAGTTTTTTAAAACTGATATTCAAAATATTCTGACTACACAATACTCTTTATTAAAAAGATTTTTATCATTATATAATAAATCGCGTTTTGGTAAATTGAATTTAAACTTCATTAGATCAAAAACTTATAAATCCAGTCAAAGAATTTTCAAATTTTAAATCTCCAAATTCATTTTAATAAAAAAAGATAATTTTATGTTCTCGAAACTAAAATTCAAAATTCTGATTACACAATATAATTCATTCAATATTTTTATATTTATGTAGAAAATTGTTTATTTGCTAAATTGTGTTTAAATTTTACTAAGTCTACAATTATAAATGTAGTGAAAGAATTTCCAAATTTTTAATCTTCAAATTTATTATTAATAAACCTTTTAATTATATTTTTTTCTGTGGACAAAATGAACAATAAGAAAACTCATCATAATGTTCCAGATTGAAATATATAAGAAATAGTTCAAATATAATATTATAGTTGCCACTCCTTGCTTTACCTCTCTGAAATCTATTATTTCTATCTATACTTTTTTTACTCTAAAAGGATTTAAAAACACTAAACTAATTATAAATGCAGATGTTATATGAATTAAATGTTAACAGTTCGTCATATTAAACACTACCTAAAGCTAAACATCAACATTAATAAGTCTGAAATTTAAAAGTAAATGCAAAGTAATCAAATCAATCAAATCAAAAAATAAAAGTAGTACAAAATTTTACTTTAAAAAAACTGAAGTAACTTTTGAAAACAGGTGTAATTATTCAATTTTAACTTTCCCTTGTTGAAGATTGGAAATACTGACAATACTCCGTTAAAATGCAAGAACGCTCTAATCAAGATAAGAGCTAATTTAAATGATCACAGCGCCATCTGTGAAGTTAAAATAAAGTCTGAATAAATTAGAAAGAATATCTTTAATTAAGAAAAAAATTCGAGTGTAGAAAAACTTTCTCTTATTAAAGCTTCTATCTCTTTTCTCTTAAGTTGCTTGCTGAGAAATTATTATTTGAATAAGTTATTTTAATAAAATATTGCTTTTAACTTCATGGTCTATATTTTCGAAAATCTGGACACACCAGACAGTTTCGTGTAGGTGGAATTTTAGTTTAGTTATATTAAAGTCTCGTTTGAAGCAACACTTGGGTTATATTGGAACGGACCTCGTAATTTTGAACCCTGGTCAAATGACGAGGACGACACCTCAGCTGGCACAACTCTTCTCCACACCACACCAAACCAATGTTTTTAAGTTACTATCGAAAGTAAAAAATGAATGTATTAAAAAAATGAAACGTATTAAAAAAAAAAACTTGAGATTTGCACAAATGTTAAAATCAAATAAAGTTAATACAAATAAGGGATTGCAAAAATCATTTGATTCAATATAAAATGTATTTTTATACTTGCTTTATAATTTGTATCTATAACCAATGGGACTGGTCTCCCTGAAATTATCTCGCATAGTCTCTTATAAAGGTTTACTTTTTTATGTTCTGCAAAAAAAAAAAAAAAAAAATGCAGTCTTTGTGTAAGAAAGAGCAGACATGTAATAAACGTACAACAGTAACAAAAAACAAAAACGATAAAAAAAAGCAGTGGAGTGGGGGGGGGGAGAGAACTTAGCATTTTTACGAAATCTAATAATGGTACCCAAAAATCGAATTTAGGATTTAGAGGAGATTTTTCCTCCAATGATTTATTTCAAAATTCGACACAGAATTTAAATTTTAGTTAAAAAAACCCCATATCAAATTTGATACATTTCAGTCATCATGTTTTTCAGTTATAGTATTTATATATTTCGGAAAGAACAGGAAAATAAACGATAAAATCCTTATTGAATTTCGCTCAAAATTTGATAAGTGTCTGTTTTCCTCATAATTTAAATTTATATGCCAAATTTTATCCATCTAGCTCTCTCTCTCTTTTTTTAACTTATTGTGTTTACTCAAATTGGACAGATTTAGATTTTTTGAATAGATTTTACGAAAATTCGGCAGAAATAAACGAATTTTTTATCTAAGACATCTAGAAATATAGTATTTTTGAGATATTTGTGTCAGAATGCTAAACATTATGCCAAACAAGTCTTTTTTGAACTGAAGGAGCTCTAAAACTTCAAGATTTGTAAAAATCTAGATTTCGAATTCTTCGCCGATTATAATGCTTTTTCTGTGATTCGAATAAGAGAAATTAAAAACATCTCCATCTTTTAAAGGCTACTAGCATGAAATTTAATAATACAGCCATGTTTTTCATGGTGCAGTTTGTAAATACAATAGTTGAATCCAAAAATAAATCAAAATTTCTTGATACAAAAAAAGTAATAATATATGCCTTAAATTTCAGAATAATATATTAAAGACAAGTTTATTGAAATAATTAATTTAAATCGCATAATCGAGTATTTTTTTGTTTTATATGCTACATTTTATATCATGAATAAATTGGTTCATAATTTAAAATAAAAATATGACCTTCAAGTCAGGTTTCGGAAATTATCGTAATACTAACAAGTCGGAAACTCTGAAGAAACCACTTTAAACCCCTTATACATCACACTCGAAATTGTGAGAAAAAAAAAAAAAACTGCCAAGACAATTGATTTTTTTTTCAAAAGTAAAAATTCTCATCAATATGAAATATATTTATTCAGAATTTAACCATATATGTTTCGGTTTAAGATATTTATATAAAATTTATAATACCTATTTCCAGTTTATTTGAAAAATTATCGAGGACTATTTAACGCTCCATCTCCATTGAAAGAGTTAGTGTGATCGTACATGGAAGCAATTACCAGCTATTGAAGTACACCTCATTGAGTTCAATAAAACATACAAAATGCCTTTGTAAACATCTTGAATCCTTTCAATAGATAAAGCCAAACAAAAAAAGTCAGCATGACCTTCATATCGAATCGAACTAAGTTTATACTTGATTTCTCACCTAAAGAAACAAAAAAGGATTTCCAGATAATACGATTGTTCGCTTTTAGAAGGGAAAATCTGGACAGAGCCATTATATATATTAAAATGTAAAGTATAATAGACATTTAAGCTTCATGAAGAGTTCAAAATCACAATGCGATGTATTTATAGACTGGTTTAATTGAAGACGTTTTCGTCTGAAAGAATCGAAGTTATTATAGCTTGAGAAAGATCTGATTGATAATTCATAATTATTAATATAGTAATGCATCAGCAGAAAAAAAAAATCAATTGACATAATCTGTATATTCATAAAAGGAAATTAATTCAGTCTTCCGGCCATTTTTGAAGAACTGAAATCAGATTTCGTTTGGTTTAAGCGAACATACTACCACTCTCCAATTTAATATAGATAGTAGATATCGAAAACCTATGACAACTTGAGAAAAGATTCCTCCTCAGAATATCATTGGTGCCCGAGCAGATATTTCATTTATGATCTTAAGAAATGGAAAGCAGATTTCTTTGCTTTATTAGCACTTCCTAAACAGAATCCTAGACTTGGTTACAAATTTCTGAGAGTTTAAAAATGAAACTGATATTCCATTTGTTATTTTATTGTTGAAATAAATTTTTTATGCTCAAAGAATTAATTAGGCGTACGAATCGAGAAATAAAATTTACTTCATTTTCATCCCCTCTGATTAAAATTCACATTTTGCTAGTTTTGTTCAACAATCTTCAGTCAACATATTTCAGTTATGTGAAGTTTCAGTCAACTCTCCTTACTCAACATCTTCATCAACGGAACTCTCAATGATGTGATGAAGTTCTTCCATTTGTTGGAAAGCAGATTTCTCTACTCCTTTGTCATAACTTGAAACAGATTTGCCTTAAACCTTGCTCGCAGAAAGTTTGCGTTTTGAAAGCTGATGTATTAGCAAACAATAGATCAATGTTATTAGCACTGATTTTCTATTTCTTGCATATAAATATTCAAAGGAGGTCGACAGATATCAGATGACGATCTCCGACTAGATGGAAAGTAATTTTTTTTGTCCTTCTATCACAAGCAGGAAATATATTTGTTTTGAGAGTTGCTCGTTGAAAGTGTGCTTCTCAGATATTGGTATCTGGATTACAACCAACAGAGCAAGGCAAAATAATTTGGTTTCCACTAGCTATCTGTTCTTTCTATTCCATTCATGGCCTTCTTTAGGACTGGAATTAGATAACTCCACTCCATTGTCATTACATTGGAACGGAATTGTCTTAAGTCTATCTCACTGAAAGTTTTCATTTCAAAAGTTAATATTTGTGTTACAACATACCAATCAATGTTTTTAGGCTTGCGTTTCTATTTATTGTTGATAAAAATTCAGAGAATGTCGTTAAAAAAGGTACTACTCCATCAGAATTGGCTCTTGTAGTCGAAATATTCCTTTATCTTCCAGCAATCAACATGATTTTCAAAAGAGCTGACAAGAAACCGATGTTATTATTACATCTTTTTGGAAGCATAGCGATTCATTCCCATTTCAGTTCTCAATCAGACTATTTTATTCTGACATTAAAAAAACACATTTCTGCTCTAACATATATGTTGGGGAAGATCTTCAGTATGGGCTATTTTAAGTACTATTGGTTTCAAATATGAAATATATTATCGTTTTATGATGAAGCTGAACTATTATCTTCGGGGCATGTGAAATATTCAGAAGAGGAGGTGGATACTATTTCAAAAGGTATTGGTTCAAGCTCTAAAGGTGAGGGTGCTTTATACAAAGTTATTAGTTGATACCACGGTTGAATGGGTGGCTGTGCAACTGGGAAATAGTACAGATCCTCCCCTACGTAAATGTTAGAGCAGAAATCATCCGCCCTTGTGCAGCAGATGAAACGGCGGTAAAACCTTCGAAGCCTTTTGAAAAAGAGTCTTCGATTCATTTTTAAAATATCAAGATTTTTGTTTCAGCAAAGCAGCGCAAGAGGTCACTCAACAAGATACGTCTTTAAAATAATGACTTGTGATGTTTTTATTACTTATAACAGTGTGAATACTTGGTTGTGTTAAACAATATTCAGGTTAAATATTTTTCGCGGAAACAATGACCAATACAAAAAATTTCTTTTGTTTAAATTGAAATATTATTATGAAATATGATAATTTTTATTTTCTTTGTTTTATTTCTGCTAACAATCATAATCAAGTATTATAGAAATATTTCTAAATAAAAAAAAGTTCCATTAAAAAATTTCTAGATTTTTACTAATTATTTAAATAATTAAAGATGCAATAGAGAATTCTATTTTTCTTAATCTTGATTAGAATGCTAATCAAATCAGCTGCGAGATTTTACGACTGAATCATTTGATGTGTATGAATGTGTAAATGCGTAGTTGTTGATTCGTGTGTGTGTGCATGCGTGTGTGGCACGTAGCCCATATTATTCACTTAACGTTTAGTGATAGAAGAATTGTCTTTTTTTTTGAGAATAAGATATTAGCAGATAAATAAGTAGTAAATTGATATGATAAATCTTATTTGAAGAGTACATCATTTTTAAAGTGGATTTTTTGACCACATTGTCGACAATAGAATATACATTTTTAGCTAGTTGATGCGCACGGGCTAAAGATTGCCGTTTTAATCAACGCAGGTCTAGTGTTACTAGTCATATTAACTCAATCATTTAGATACACTGGAAGATATTACATCTTGTAAGATATAATATTTTCAAGAAATTTAATATTTTCATAATATTTTAAGAAACATCTTGATACATGATGCACGTAGGCGTGATGCGATATCTGCTGAAAGTTTCATTGAATTTGAAAATTATTTATTGTATTAGCTACCTTTGACGACTTGTCTGTTTGCCAATTTAATATTTATCTTTTCCACCAATCCAAATTTGGTTTCACTTCCCATCATTTCTATTAATGTAAATGGTACAGTAATGTTTAAATTTCCTCATATAATAGGTTTTTTATTAGTATCTCTAAAGTCGTTATAATTTTCATTATTACGATTGCTTCACTAATTACTGTATAGAATATGCCATTGGAAAAATGGGACAAAATTTTAAAAGCAGCAGGAAATGACAAATTGATATTTGGATTTTTCGATAAAAAAAAAAGCAAATTTTACCCAAAAAGAAAGGCATGAAAAACTGACAATTGTGAAGCTTTTTTGACAGCAGAGAGATCAACGAACTCTCTCCTTCCCACCCTCAGACTTCAGTGAGGAACAAGGGGTGGAGGAATGATGAAAGTTGAAGCAAAGAAACGGGGTGAAGGACAAGAGCACACCACCAGAAGCTGACGAAAAAATATTCAGAGATAGATTGATTATTATTCCAGATTTATTTAGAAACTCTTTGCATTTAACTAAATGTGCTTGGAAAATGCCATCTAAAGCAAGAGAATGCAAATAACAATGTTCATAAATACCGTTTTATCTTTGACTAAAATAAAGTTTCAACATCTACAAGATGTTACAGCACACATAAAATAGTGCACAATGATCGATAAATTGGCATGCCAGAAATAATTCGAAGAGTGCAGTGATTGTTGGAAATGTAGGGAGGTTTTTTGCTGAAATATATGGTGGTAAAATTGTATTCACTTGATTTACAATTTTTCTTGAAATCATTACACGCAATGTTATACCTGCATCATTACAAAAAGAATGGGTTATTAAAGAAGCTAACTAAAAGCATTTAAACTTTGCATAAGTTGAAATGCTGTGACAATTACGTTGGTAATTTTTTATTAAAAAGGAATAGGAATATTTTTATTGTCAGATATCAAACAATTACCACAAATAAAAATTAATTAGTTATGGCTAACATATTTTATTCTTAACGTAAAAATTTCAAACATATAATGTTAACTTCAGTATTATCTATTATACAAGGTGATTATCATTAAAACCTTTTAAATTTAAAAGGTTTTAAAATTTTTTTTAAAAAAGAAACACTGGTCAGAATGATGGTATTTTTCACTTACATGAAGTAACAGGAATTTGTTTTGAGAAAGAAAAAAAAACTGTGATTCAAAAGTTGATAGATAGTTGGCGCTGCACTTGTCATAAGATGGTAATTAAATTATGTGATACGCGATTGTGCAATTCTTTGTTCAAAGCCCATTCATCATGGCGAAGTCATGCTTAGCGGATAGACAAAAAAAAAAAAAAAACAATTTTAATTGTCCCTAGACCAATCAACAGTAGAAAGGGCAAAAATAAAATAAACTTTTTAATTGTTCCTAAGAAAGAAAAAAAAAAAGCAAAATGAAATCGGTTTATACCTGTTCCTGGGTAAAAAATCCCATAAAAAAAGGAAAATGAAATTAGTTTCTAACTGTTCCTATGCCGAAAACCACAGAAGAACCAAAAGCTAATAAAACCATCCAGAAAGGTTAGTCACCAATGATTTGCTTAAGGAATTTACAATATGATTCCTATCGTTTTTCTCCTTAAGTTGGAAAACCACATGCTTGGCGCAGTTTGGCTAAACATGACTCTTGAGCCAGAAAAATCCAATCAACCAACCTATAAGTTGGAAGCACAAAATGTTTCACAACTGATCGGAGTGTTTTAAGAAAGGGCAAGTAATGATTGTATTTGGAGCGAATTTCAAGTTTTCTCTCACTTTCTGGTTTATTAAAACTTTGAATTTTGTGTACTTGTGTGTTCTCGAAGATAATTCATTTATCTTTTCAGAATTTAATTATCAGTTTATCGATTAGTATAATCTGGTAATGAATTTTAGAGGAACCTGAATGCTGAATTTCATATTTATAATTCTAAATTAAATATCGGAAAGCAAAAAATTATTAAAATATAATTCTAATTCATTCTATAATAATATGTTCTTATTTATTTATTTCTGCAGGTTCTTAATAATCAGAAAAGATACAATCACAGAGAAGAAATTCCTCACCCCGGCCAACCTAATATAGAAGTGAAATTTCTGGAAAAAAGCTGTTCCTCTTTTAGTTCACCAAAATCACAATCGGAAGAAGCAAAATTACCAGAACAAATTCCCCAAAGGGAATCACTTGAAAATAATGAATCAAAGCAATTGCCTCTGCCTGATTTTGAGGTCAGCGGCACTTACGAAGCCAGCGGGGAGTTTTTCAAGGAAAACGATAGTAAAAAAGGACAAGAAGATCTTGGTGGCATAGATGATTCTTCATCAAAACCTAAAAACTCAGGCAGAAACAGTCTGAAATTGGCCATCAGAATCAAAAGTGACGGTATTTTCGAAGACTGCTCCACTTACAATATATCTTGCCCCGACCCCAGCCCTGAATTTAAAAGCAACGAGATTTTCACGAATTCCATTGCTGGTTCAATTACCAGTGCCGATTTAGAAACTTCATCCGAAACTAACTACACTTGCACCGATTCTGAGCTCTTATCTTCAAATTCTTTGAATAGCCCGGATGAACAGACTTCCTTGTGTGACACTTTTTTCACGCACTTGGACAACAACGAAAGTGGACAACAGCTGAAAGGACAATTTCAGCTTCCAAGGTCAATAAGCAGTGAGACTCCAGAGCAAATAAGAAGAAATAGTCAAGCAACAAGAGAGACTAGCGTGGAAAAGAGTGAAGATGTTGTCGATGCCTCTAGGTCTCAGTATGGAGGAAGGAGGAACAGCAAGAAAGTCCGCCGAAGACAACGGAAAAACCATTCTAGAGATCCTCTTACATATGACTGTCCGAAGTGCGGTGTCTCTTACGTCATTGCCTCAAAAATGCCAAATGATGGCTTGTGCTTTCATTGTGACATGTGGACTTCCGTCGAACCTGAATTCGTAAAAAGAGAAAAGTTGCTGACATGGAACACCTGCCGTATCTGCTAAGATAATTCAGATTCGTGAGACATACTAGGATAGTATCAGGAACAAGTCGTGTCTGGCACTTTTTTTTCGTTCCCAGTTGTCATAAATATTTAAAATGACACCGAGGGAGCAGTAGTATTCCCATAAAGCCTTTTTTTTATATAACAAACGACATAAACAAACTAGTATTATGTCTCAGTGAAGCTACATGGGACTTGCACTCAGACATCATACTCATCAGTATTCCCTTATCGTTCAGTTATACTCACAAGGGAGTTATGTTACTGTAATAATGAAACTTTTAGTTGCATAAAAATGCATGTGATATATATTTGTGATAAATCATGTGTAATTTGAAAGGTGTTTACTGCTTTGAAATGTGAATTTTTCTCAATAAAAGATTTTTGAAGATATACGATGATTTTTCTTAATTGTTCTTCATTGCTTTTTTTATCCACATGTGGGATATTGTAATTAAGAAAAACCCTTTATTCGAAATAAAACCATTTCTGACATAAAATAATATATGTCCTCGATCAAAGGTAAGAAAATGTATTATTATTTTAATTTATGAGGCATTTTTTAATACCGCAACTTTAATAGTATTAAATTTTTTTTATATTTTTAAAAATAAATTTAAATAGCATGCCAACTTTATCATTATGGTGAATATATAACTTCATCCTTGCAGGAATCTTAAAATATAAAACTTGTTCTTAAATTAAACTCCTTTCTTTCTGTAAATGATCGATTCGGCTCGAGCCTGGACTCTGACTGCAGCAGAATTTCTCAATTAATAATATTTTTACATAATTATTTAATTTAGTCTTAATTTTCATATAAATATATGTCATGTCTAACTTTCTAATCCCAGATTTCAAAAAGAATTATTTTTGGTAATATAATTATAACCTTTTTAAGAAATGAGCTGAAAGCGTATTTAGATATGCTTTAAATAAATTTCATACTAAACTTAATGGGGTTATTTAAAAAAGGATTTTAATGAATATGTTTTTTATTGAATTTAGCTTTAAAGCACTAATTGTTTGCTTGGTTATTATTTAAAAGCATACAGATGCTACTCCCTGCGTTTTCAAAATTACAATACCATATCGAATATCTGATATTGAAATCACTGACAAATATATGCCGCATATTCCAGCAACTGATGGATTTAAATAGATTTAAACTTATTTAGTATACAAATATCCCTCTCGTATTTCTCCTATTGAGCTATTATATGTCGAATATGTTTGTCGTCAATATAGCAATTAAATCTAAGGAATTTTATCTGATATCTGATATCTAAGTGAATTATCAAGCCAAGTTATATTCTAAAATCAGTATTATTTTATACACAAATCAGCAAACTAAATAGCCAAGTAGAGTCAAGAATCGCTGTTTGAGGATTGCATATTTTTTAAGGAGTGTTTTTATTGTTTGCCAACGGATTCCAAAACATTCCTCGCTTATAGGCATGCACTTGGATAGGTTTGATTCATCAAAATAGGGAGGAGAGTAAAAATGAAAAGATACGTTTGTATTTAACAATAAAATAAACTCGTACTACTCGGGGAAATAAAATAAATAAATTTTGAATTAAAATGAAATAATACAGACCGAAACAACATGATGCCCACATACACTTAAAAAAAATTGAACGAAAAAGTATCTAATAAGGTGTAAATCAAGATCAAAGAATAACGAAGAATTCCAGAAATGCTTTCATTCTTATGGGTCTCTGCTGTTGGAGTAAGAGAATCGTCGAAAAGTGGTAGTGTCAAGATACTGAAGTTGCATTTTTGGGAGTAACGAGAAACAAATGATTTATTCTGAAACTCTTGAAGGGGTCAGAATTCAGCCAAATATAAATATGTGGAAACTGCAGTATTTTTTTTTCAATTAAAACAATTAGCACATTTTAAACCAAATTTCTAAGATTTTATATTCGCATCAGGAAAAACGGATCAGTCTAGTAATAACAAAAATGCAAAAGGTCTTATTAATATTATTAATATCAAATAACCAAATAAATTAAAAATATATGCTGTATTTTCATTCATGGTGAATGGAATGTGCATGTGAAATTCTTCTCCAGATTTGAAGTTCATGGAATGTACATCTTCTTGAAATTGGACACGCGTTGACGAAAAGTACTTTTCTTTAGATTCAAAATTTCAAACTTTGTGCACATAGAAGTTTGTTTTGGACTACCAATTCAAAAATTTAAATTAATAACATTGCTGTTATGTATTTTTTTTTATATTTTGATAATTTTCATAGAAATTATTCTTTCTTTTTCAAAGGGGTTTTTAGTCTTAGGTCATTCTAACATATTTTGCGACCAATTATTTCGCTCTGTTTTTGTCACGGTTCTTTTACTTCGATAACACCGATACCTTTTTTTTTTTCTTTCAAAAAGAAAAATTGACGAAAATAATTGTGATAAAAATCAAACAGACAAACAACCACAGCTTTTGTAGAAATATTTAGAAACGCAATGCCACTGAAAATTGCTCACAGTTTCTCAATTACATCTTATTTGCAACTGTTACTGAAATACTTCACAATAAAATGCCGTTCATTTTAGTTTCGTTTCTTTTTTAAAATTTGGAAAACAGATTTCTTTCTCTTATGTTATATAAAAGGAATCATTTGGAAATATTCAGTAGAAACACCTTTGGCAAATCAGAGAATTCACCATGAATCCAGCATCAGCTGGGGTAAGTAATGTAACGTCACGAATAGACGATTTTTCCACTTTCGCATATGGATCAAACTTTCCACATTGAACTTTTACCGAGATTTTATTTTTGGGATATATTTTAGATTTTTAATTCTTTTGGGACTAATTTTCGAGATTAATGAAATAGTTTAATATTTACTTTGGTATATTATCCTGTCGACCATTTTCGCCAAATCCGATATTATCACCATAAAGTAGTTTCTGCGCCAATAACAGCAAATTAATAACCGATTAGAATTGGCGCAATTTGAGGTTGTTGACAGGTCGATGGGAAAATCCCAAAGTACCGTTTAAAAATTTTTTTTGATATTAAGTTTTTAAAAAAGCAGTTGAAAACTTGGATGTCTTTTTAAAAGAAAGTAAAAAAAAAATTAAAAAAAATATTGAACTCAAAGTACTCTGTGAAAATTCATCACATAAAAACATATGGACAGTAAAATCATTTATTAGTAATGTATTTTCATATAATTGAAATCAAATAACGTAAAATAATGATGCAAATCAATGAATAATACTTAACAGGAGCTTGAACAATTCCTTTTTCGCTCTGAAGGTTTTACTCCTGAATTTTGTCTGTGTTGCAACTTCTTCACTAGTTCCTGTCGCTGAGGTAAGTAGAAATTTTTTTGTAAAGATCATTTGAAATGTCTTTTTAGCACTCTTTACTCACTAAAATTACATACTCATAATACATTGTAAAAATTAGGATTTCTTTAAAACCTTTTTCGAAAGCATGCGAAACTTTCGTTTTTTTAATGGTGCATGTAAAGAGTTAATCGCTCAATTGTTTTCAATGAAAATGTAATAATTTCGTAAATGAATGATAAGTTATATAATGCACCATGACAGTAAAGGTGACTTAGGATATTATACTGGAAGACTAGCTATAACTGATTTTTTAGTATTAAAATAAAAACAATTATTCGACCTCTTATTCTGACAGCTCTTGAGAAGTTGCATATTACAGTACATTCCCGAGTATCCGTTCGCGACTATCCGGATAGTACCAGGATCTATTCGATTTGTCCTTCCGCCACATGCAGGATACTCGGGAGTGTATTGTATAACTGCTTTTCCTTTCAGTAGTAATGATGCAAGGAATGAAGCAAGTCTCATTTGTGCTAATTCATTAATTCGAGCTATATGAGCTAAATGATGGAATGGTTACCACTCTGTAAACTTTACCTTTGTTATTAATATTTGGTATTCTGACAATATACGAAATTATTTGTAGTTAATTAATGCAATTATGAAAATAACCCTCTAGACTTTTGATTTTCTGAAGATCTGCAAGTAATATATTAATGACGACTTGCTTCATTCCTTGCAATAATAAATTATATATTATTAATTATTGCTTTTTTTAAAAATTATAAAATAATTTTGATGTGCCTAAAGTTTAGTAACCGAAACAAAATTAGGAAAGGAAATTTTAAAAGTATTTCTTGCATTTTTAAAAGATTGATCATTAAATTTACATTGATGTTAAATGTATGAATAGGAATACTTATTTATCAAATTCTATTAACAGAACGAGAAACGTGAATTCTTATTGGCCTCTAAGCTAGATAAGAATTTCTACGAAAACAAATGATTTCGTAAACGTACTACGTGAGGCTGAATGGTATTAGTTAATGATAAACACAGCTCCATCAAGATGGCAGCAAAAAGGCAGATGACGGTGGAAAAAAAATTATTAAATTAAATTATTCCGATTAAATAAAAGGTATTTTACTAGCTCTGTTATTCTGCTCCAAAACTTACTTAATAATGTAAGAAAAAAAAACCCAAAATGTTTCTATTAAATTAATTTCGGATGAAAAAAATTACTCGGCTTTAGTATCGTTATAATAACGCTTCGTTTTTTAAAGCCACTCTAGGGCTATTTTGGGACTGACTTCGTAATTTTGAGTCGCTGTCAGATGACGAGATGAACACCAGATATGTCACCCTCTTAGATAAGCTTTCATATCATAGCAGCTGCAGTACATTTTACCCCGAGGGCTTTAGCGTGCAGCAGACCTGCTTACACGACGGTTCTTCGGTAAAATCGCGTCTTCAACTTGAAAATTGCGGTTCCAAACCACCAGGCCACCGTGACCCACAGCATTTATTCGGGATATGACGTCATTCGAGCTTAGAAAGATTGAGGCTGAAAGTTACTATAAAACCATTTATATCAAATAAATGAAAACAAAAATAACGTTTAATTTTCAAAATTTCGTGTCAATTGAAATAAAAAAGGATCAGCTTTAGGAGCATGCGAGTTGAACTTTTGACCAGTTTTCCTGGCTTAGATAATCAGAACATATGAAGAGACATCACATAAAAAGTGGCATATTTTCAAAAAATCATCATTTTTTTAAAAATATCTACTTTACCGAAACTTCAGATACCCTAGTGCAATTATTTGGAATGATCAGACTGTACAGGAACAATATTCTTGAGTTTGTTAATTCCAAATATGATGGAATTACGAAGAATTTGAATTAAATGCTCGTTTGAGTTTTTCCGTTTTTATATTTAAAGCTTTTAAAAAGTAAGCTTTTGAAGATGCAGGAATAGAAAGCAATCACTTCATCTGGGAATAGGGGAAGGCAAGGAAACTAAACAAGGTTCATGACATAAAACATAGTAACCAGTATGAGACACAGCTGGACCGCCCTCAATCCTTTCTAATTCGAGTATGCAGTTACAGAATACTGTGTTTTGTAATAATAATTGTTAAAAAAAATGAAACTTTCCTTTAGAGCGATGAAAACCGAATTTAATAACGATGTTACAGTGAAAACCTGAAATTACTTGGTAAAACGAGTTTTAACTAAAAACGCTCGGGAGAATCCGAAGTAACTAGAAAAAAAATGAGTTTTAATCGGCAGTACTCGTTTTATTCTTCTTTTGAATTATTTTTGTAGACAATGTTAGTTGTATCTAACCAAAATTATCGTGTTAAACTATGCTTAGTAAAACAGTGTTTGAGGAAAGAACTTATTATTGAAGCAAAAAATATTTTATTATTTATTTTTTAGTTTTACTTTACTTATTTTTCAATTTTATTTTAATTTTACCTTACTTATTTTTCAATTTTATTTTAATTTTACTTTTCTATTTAGGCTTTATTACCCTTACTTATTTGCATTATTACACAATCAACAAATTTAGATTCATACGGTTTCAACTGGACAAAACCTGAAATAGTTAAAAAAATCGTTTCTCCCTAGCTATGTCAGTTAGAACACGTTTTCCTCGGATTTCCTTTAGCACTGTTAATTAAAACGAGTTTTAACTAATTAATTAGCATTTTGACTAATTTCAAGTTTTTATTGTAACAGAGATGCATAATTTTGTCACAAAAACTAAATTTCTTTTATTCGAAGCTTTGGATTATCGTCTATCATCCATCGCAAATCCATTAAAGATCGACAGGCAGATGATGAATTTCATGATGGATTTCGTTCAAAATTAAATATATCTCTTCAGTTTTTATCATAGAGCTTTATAACATCACCCAGATTTCCCCACTTTAGTGTTCGTATACGTAGGCAGACAAGTTGATGAGCATTTCCATTTCCACCTAGAATTGGATAGAAATCAACGAAATTATATGCATGCCAAATTTCCTTCTTTTTATTTATTGTTTTTGAGTTATTGTGCTTTACAGACACGCAGATAAACTTTCAAAAATGTGTGCCTGCTTTAAAAAACTATTTTGGGGGCTTTAAAACAAGAAGATTCATCAAAACCTGGAGATCGATATTAAAAGGTAAACTTTTACACTTATTTCTTGATGTTCTGAGGCTCTGAAATTTATCATTTAATTGCACCCATTAATGTTTGCTCCCATATTAGTGACTAACATTTGACAGAAAATTTAAGAAAAAAATCAATTTAAGAAATCTTAACATTAATAATAACGAAATGTAAAATAAAAATTAAAAAGCATAAAAAAGAAGTATGAAAAATTCTTTGGGACGCTTTCATGCTTATATTAATATTGAAAATAAAATTTTAATCAAAGATGTAATTACCGTAAAAGTTTAAAAAGCAATAATATGAAAAACATTATCCTAAAGATAATTTATAAAACTTCAATAAAAATGTAATGTAATTAAAATTCTAATTTGCTTAGAATAAGTCTTTATGTTTTTACAGTTTTGTTCGGAAGTCCACATTTTTCGATAAAATAAAAGATATAATTTGTATTGAAAAAAAGTCCATTAAGATAATTATAGATTTTTTTATTGGTTTTACCTGTTATCCCCTTCACTGTCCATATGCATCTAGGTTGAAGTTTAGAAATATATATTGGCTAGTCTTTCCTGGTGCATATCGTAAAGTAGCAACCATCCGTAAAGGCAGTGCAACCATTCCAATTTGTCGCAATGCTTTTCTTAACGAATCAATCGTTATGGTTTCTTGAGGTCGGAAATGCCATTTCTGTGACTTTAAGTTGCTCATTGAACCGTAAACAGTGTGGTTTTCCAGCCACATTTGGCTTTGTTTTTCTGAATTAAGTAATCGTGTAACGACGAAGTTGGACAGTAGGTTATATCCCCGTCCCCACCTCCTCTAATAATGGGAAACGTGAGGAATCTGATTGAAAGCGCATATTATACAGGGAAATAACACAAAATTAAATCTAAGCAGCAATCTTTGATCCACAACTAATAAGCAAATATTCGCCAGGGAAGCAAAGAAAATACAATTTTAAAGCAGTTCTGATGTTGAATTAGTTTTTTATTAATTTGCTGGAATATAAAAAATGTATATACGTATATTAAAAGATCATCTTTCCCACTTATAGTATGATAAAATAAAGTATTTTTTTGAAAGCAAAATACTTTGTAGACATAAAATGCGCAGTATATATCATATTCACACGATAATAAAATACTAGATTCAGGTCAAAGATCTTTATTTCGTAACTACTGCTCGATTAACCTGTAAACCTCGATGTAACCGAAAAACCTCGATGTAATTTGTAAAACAGTGCCCCTTACCCATGTCCACAAATTTTTACCAGGGGGGGGATAAGACGTTTATTGGAGAGTATGCGATAAAGTTTTGGGGAGATCGTTTTTGCTATTTTTATGTGCATGTAATTCTTTTAACACAAATTTATGCATCTGTGGAAACAAATCTTTTTGCTAGCAAAAATTCGAAATTTTAAATTCAAACCTAATTATTGAAACTTTTCTAATGAAAACATTATCAACGAAATTATTATTTTTTAAATCATTTTTGGAACTGCAAACCCTTATTGTTTTTAATTTGTAGTCTGCTTTCCCCTTCTAACAGGGCCTTGTTGGCCTGATGGTAAGGCCTCGGCTTCAGAACCGAAGGGTTTCAGTTTCAAGACCCGATTCCACTGAAGAACTGTCGTGTAAGTGGGTCTGTTGAGCTATAATAAATCTTGACCAAACGTCTTCATGTGGTGTGGAAGCTTGGAGAGGGAAATTCCAGCTCAGGTGTCATCTTCGTCATTCCTAACAAGGCTCAAATTTATGGCATCCGTCCCAAAATAACTCTAACGTTCCTTACGGGGAGTTGATATAAATAATCTAATCTAAATTCTTCTCTCCGACTGACTTTAATTAATCATGCTCCACTTTACACAAAATTTTGTCTACATTGTATCAATAGCATTCTAAATGAATCATTCCTTTCTTCTGTTTGCAGCTTTTCCCGCCTAAACTGTACAAATTTGACTATACCAGCAACGAGGAGCAGGGGCAGCAATATGAGGGAAAGACAGGAGATGTCAAGGCCGTTTTTGGTATCGTTAATGATCAAGGTGCTAAGCAGTTCATCGAATATATCACCGGCAAAGGAAAATTCTGGGCAGAAGTGAAAGCAAATGGAAAAGGATCAGCCCCTATAAACACCACCAGTGTAAAATCCCCAATGATTCCTGAAACAGCAGACGCCAAAAGAACTGAATTGGCGATAAAGGAGGCATCTTTGGCCCAATTTGAAAAATTCTACAAAGGCATGACTGACGTGTACAAAGAAACCCTTTCTTCTGCCAAAAAGGACTTCTTCATGGATGCCATTCTTGCTAATAAAAAGAAAGAAAAGAAAGCAAAGGTTGACGATACAGAAACTAAATTGGATCTTTTGGAGCTCTACAAATTAGGACTTATCCTGCCGAAAATTTTTGAAACGTACACCACAAGAAAAGATGTAATTACCTATCTAAAATATCTATTTGATGAGCCGCTGCTTCTCTCTCTGTTGTATGAGACGAAAAATGTACCAGAGAAAGACACTTTGTTGAACAAAATCAAAGCATTGGCGAAATTAAGTGACGGTGCGTTTCATTTTGCTCCAATGCAAACCAAAAAATACTTTCCTAATTTTGGAAAATAAGATGAGTTGAAAGACCTTAGTGTTCATAAAGGATTAAAAAGTATTTACCACAACAAAGTTCATTTCAAAATATTGATATTTTTTGAAAATTCGAAAAAAAGAAATCTTAAATAAAAGTTTCCTTTAGTATTAAGACAGTGACAATAAATAGTAATAATTTAATAATCTTACATACAAAATTTTTGTTTATACTTTTGAAAACTAACTTGAGTTGTCATGCAAGATATTTCTGTAAATAATTTGTTACAATTTTGCATTTCCCTTTTTGTTCATAGCTTATGGTAAATAAAAAGCTGTTTTCTTTTTTAAGCTAATTTCATTTGAGGTTTTTAATCATGACTGCATAACTTCAATAAGCCAGTTTTTGAGTAATGAAAAATGCTTGATGAAAATTTATTTAATAAATAATGCCCAAAGAACTTTATTTCTTCAAAATTTTAAATTTTATATATTAGTGATTAAATAACTATTATCACAGTTACAAGCACTTTATTTAAAAGAAGTTATTTATTTTATAGGAGTTAAAGTAATTTATGCTTTTTAAACTGTAGTACAATAAACAGTTATCTTTAGCCATTAATATTCTTAAATATGCACTTAAAGCAATAATCAAAAATTCGTAAATATTTTCGAACTTGACGGTGAAATATTTCAAGCACCCAAATTCACTAAATTTGATAAAAATTGTTTATTCTAAATGACATATGATTAGAATCAGAATTGGTTTTATACTATAGTTAAAAAATTAATGGTTCGACCTAAGAACAAAGTACGGCATCATCACCATATTTAAGAAATATTTACCTACTATTAAAATGACTGCTAAATCTTTTAATCACATAAGAAAATCACAAATTTCAAGATTATATATGTGTATTATATTGTATCAATTTGTCGTTTAAAAATTGGTTTGCCTAAAGTTTTAAGCTCTACACAATTAGAGGCCAAACATCCATCAATTTCTGTAGAACGTCTAAAACAGGGTTCACACGAGGTCAACTGTTGCGCTCACAAATGACCTCGCTTAATTCAGAAAGATCACGTGACCTCAATAAGGCAATGGCAAATAGTTGTCCCGATGAGCCATTCACCATAGTCCTATTTGGGTAGGGTGATCTTCCTAAAGTAATCGGCCTGACATTATCTTCCAATGGCCTGCCGTTGCGTGAACACTAGTTGGCCACGTATGAACGCTGCCAAAGAATGGCGACATAATCACAATTTAGACTCGCAGCTCAACTAATTAACTTACAATATTTGTGGGCTGTGAAATAAGTAAGGAAAAGTAATAAAATATTAGGTAAAAAGGAAGGCAAAATAATAATAAAAAACTTGCAAAAAGTACAACAATTTGACATTTCAGATTTTATTTATAAGCAAGTATGTTACAATTGCTCATTATCATTGATAGTATGAAATCGTGAAATATGTCCCAAAGTCGTCGTCTCCCTGTTTTTTGAGAGGCAATAACTTTCTTAGTAATTGAAGACCTCCTTTTTTTTTATCACTTTTAAAATGCCCCTTTACTTTTCATTCCACCTTGAAATTCACGTATTTTTCTTCTTACTCACCCCCCATGATAATTATTGTAAGATATTTCATATATTTTTTTAAAATTCCCTTATATATTTCTTTTTTTATTGTTGTTTGAAAACCTTCTTGATTCATAAAATTCTATTAAAACTTTAATTACTGTCTGAGATTCAGTCCTCCCATTCTCAAATCCTCAGACTTATAGCTTTACTTTTTACGTTTTTCTAACCATATCAAGTCCTATCATATTTAATGAACTGAGTTACGAATAAGTTCATTGCCAAATGGAAATAAAAATTTATTTTTTACTTACATTCAATATTTTATTCAGGTAAATGTATATGTAACCGTGAAAGACTGAAACCGGGAGAATGTCGAGACTGGTTAGTGAATATCAACATATACCAAATACCTCGTTGAAAGAACGGATATTTTATTCTGTTGTTATAGATTTGGGCTATCACCGATGTATATCAAAACCATCATGTACACCATCAGTGAATGTTGAAAAAAAAGTTTTTGTTACGTTTTAAATCATACTTTATAATTAAAACATATTATGAACTACATATGTAAAATAGGTCAAAGCTACAGTAATTACACAAAAAATTATAGTAATTAAACTATTAAACTTAAAGCTATAATATCAAACTTAATTATGAGATTGAATTTATACTATCTTATTTGCTACAGTAATTTAAATTGTCATGGCACTTTGAATTGCATGAGTGACCCTTGCTTTTACAATTGCATTGAGTAGTGAGCCATTTCTGTTTGCAATGACAATGTGTATAGCCTTGCCTTCCGCTTCTCAAATGAGCTGCAACAGTTTCTGTCAGCGACATTTCTTGAGAAGAAATCTCATCTATGGAAAGTAACTTTACTTTGCAAATAATCAACTGATAATGGGTATAAAACTGGCTAATGGTATTATTTTTGTTTGGTAATTTATAAAAGTCCGTGTCTTCAATTCCAATAACTGAGATAGATTTTGGGCATCTGTACGACTAATATTGGCATCAGGAACTTGTATTCGCATAGTGGTGTCGCCTTTCCGTGGACATCGGTGTCTGGTTTCTACTTTCACCAGAGTATGTCGGTGATTGTCGGCATACATGGTTGATAGTCGAAATATATCAGAATATAATAAAATACAGGTGACTGCTCACATTCTCCAATTTTGGACATTCTTGCCAACATATATAAATGGAATTTCGTTTAACAAGCGTAATGCGAAACAATTTTTTTTTCTCATAGCGTATCGGTTACATAACTCCACTTCACTTTTGATAACAACATATGGCGTTACCTTATTAACGTCAAATTATATTTCCCGTTATCTTTCTTGGCGGTTACGCTAGTTTGGCTCAGCATAGTCAAACTCTGGCTCTTGAGCTAGAAAAATCCAAACCAAACCAAACCAAACCTTGGCAGTCCTTATTAGAATGTATTCTAAATTAGCGTCTTGCATTTTCGTGCACGTGCTTGTTTTATCTTATGAAATGGGAAACATAAAATAATTAAATAAATATCCCTGAAACTTGTCTACGTTTTCCCTCTACCTCATAATGAAACTATAAAGAGTCACGTCTCTCTACCTCATAACGGAACTGTAAAAAGTCACGTCCCTCCACAATATGCATTTTTCCATTCCTTTACCAGCTTTAAAAATAGCTGTAAACACTGTAAACAAGCTATAAACAAATTTTAGAGATGATATAAAAATAAAAATGAAGAGTATTACTTACGGCAGTGTAATCTGCGTATATTGGAAGAGGATATATATATTAATAAATTATCTATTATGATAATATTAATATATTAATATTATAATAGATTATCTATTAATAAATTATCTATTTGATTTTAACTTTTGAAATTGTAAATAAGATTTACTCTTATTGCACAAAAACTGCATCTTTACAATTAAAGTTAATGAAGAGGAATATATAAATTAAGGACAACATTCTGATCATTTGATGGTGAGCTATAAATCATAAAATATAGCAAATATACAGAGGAATATGGTTATTATTTTTAGGCATTAATTTTGCAATGCATCCATAAATAATAGATGAGCACATATTTTTATCAAAAATGGAATACAATAAAATACTTCCAGTTATAGTAAATCTTTTATAAAGCCTTAACTTTTTTTAAAAAAATATTAAATAAGGAAAGAAAACTATGCAAATTAATTTCAACATTCCAAAATGCAAATGCTTTAACTTTGAGCAAAATGAATAGGAATTATATCCTCCTTTAGAATGTGAATTATTTCAGACATGATACTCTTTTTTAATTTTTTTGCTCACTTTTTAAAGTTTAGATTTCTATTAACTGACATTTCATTCTTCAGAAAACATTATAAGTAACATAAATGAATAGTTAAAAAGTACATTTTTTAAATCAGTGATGCCATATTTTCAAGTTCACGTCATTTTTTATATAAAATAAAATGCTTTCGATCCCAGAAAGTTGATCGCAAATAAAATCCTGCATCAACAACATTTTATTATAATTAAATCAGTTTAAAATTCTCCAAAATGAATTCATTTGTTAGTTTAATTTTGTTGAATGTTTTTCTAGCTCCTGAATACTTTTAACTCAGATGCAAAATTTTTCTAATTAGCATCACAAAGGATAGAAAATGACTATTTACTGGAAAAATAAGAATAAAGATTCCTACTTAATATGATTGTCAAGCTTCCGTTAACATTCATATGTTATTATGAGATATGTTTGACATGTTATTCAACAAAATTTGATTTTAAAAAATAGGGCAACTTATTGAAATTTTTGGAATTTTATTCAAACATTATTAAATTTTTAATAATTACAAATTTTGCAGGATTTTAGCTTAATTCTTCTGAAATATTTACTTTGAATGGTAAAATCGTCCTTCCACTGTTGTGGAAGTTTGTAAATGGGGAAGGAGGCGACAGTTCAGGTGCTATCCTCGTCATCTGACGGTGGTTCAAAACTAACAGGTCAGTCCACGTAACAGTTTAAACATACCTTAATATAACTAAACTAAACAAAACTTAAGTGGTAAAATCAATGAATTAGAAGCATCGTACATGCTCAAATATGTTGAAGAGCAACATTATTTCACATACAAATTTTATTCATTCTTCTATTTTTAATGCTTTGCGGGCATGTTTTAACCATGCTTGTTTTTGCAAGATTATATTAACCATTTAACTGTTTTTGACAAGCATACTCATCAAGGAAAAAGTAAACATTTTGCGTTATAATGAGTTTATTTGAAGATAATTATTATATTTATATGTTGTTTATTTTTTGTATTTGTAATTAATTATTTATTGTATTTATATAATATATATATTTATGTTTTCGACAATTTACATACTCACTTTCCGAAGTGGTCGAAACAGTTAACCGGTCAAATAAAGATTTTTTTTTTCTGAATAACTTCACTTATCTTTCAAATTACGCATTTGTTTTTCGGTCTAAAAATATTAAGTAATCGCTGGAAGAAGACGTAAGAAAAAAAATAACTCTTTCAGAACTTTGAAAAAGATGATATGATTATAAATATCCCTCAGGAAAAATAATCGAGTGAAAAATGTTAAAAGAAAAAAGGCGAGAGAAAAGTTAAAAAAAAAAACTCTCAACGGAAGGACCCAGCTGGTTTTATTTTTACTCTTGAAGGTCTTACAGATACCCCCCTTTTTCCTCACACTTGAACTTTTAGGTGAGTTTTTCAGCGCAAAATTACTGTCAGCGTCTTGTTTATCCCGCTTTCAAGATGGCGGAATCTGACAAAAATCATGGAACACGTTGTGTGCAAACCGAGTCTCCAATTTACAGGTGAGTTTCTTTTTCTCGAACATAAGAAAGAGGCGAACGCCAGGAAAATCTAGGGGAAATTGTGATTTAAAAATTTTAAATCTGATTTGCAAAGCTTGTGAAATTATTATTAGTTATTGTGAAAAAAATCACGATGAAAATTTAATTACATATCATAAAGTTCAAAAGATTTGTCATTGAACCTTTTTGCTTAACTCGAGAACATTTAAGCTTGAAAAAATGAAGTTTTGAGACAAACCTTTCACACTCTTTGCAATATATTAGAGATTTGAATTTTTGTATACTATGATCTGTTGTTAACTATAAGCTCCTTCTGTTTTTTTTCCGAACTTTATTATCATTAACTTTTGAAAGCATGATTTTAAAATTTTTTTAGGAAACAAACACCCCCCCCCCCCCACAAAAAAAAATACTTGCATTTTGAATAACTACGCATAGTTCAGGAAAAATACTTTTTTTTAAAAAAATTGTTTATTTTTCAATATTTATTATTAGTTTCCGCTCTACCTATATTTATTTATTTATATATCTTGTTCAAATTTTCAATCGGTAACAAAATAATTTTTGTTCATCCAGTTAAGTTCAAATGAATTTTTTCAAACTTGTATTGCAGTACACTTGATGTTAATACAGTTTTTTATAATATTAATTCATTCATTAAATTAAATTAATATTTAATACTTTAAATAGAATTTTAACAGTTTGTAATAAAAATTGAAATCAACAGGTATTAGCTCATTCAATAAAATGCGAGGATTTTAGAATTTTTTTACCTGAAGGTGAAGAAGGTGAAGTTCAATTCTTGAGAAAATCAATCATTTTTGATATTTTTTTTTGACAATTAGTTAATAAAAAGTAACTAAAATAAAATTCTTCTTTGTTGATCTGAATAGGGAATTGGATTAAAAATGCTTTTATATTGCTTGTTTCTGGTGAAATTTTAACAAAACTAATTAAATTTGTTAATTGGTTACATTATGAATTAAACAATATCCTAGTGGTACAAATCATATTATAACAATTCCACAATAAAAATAAAAATTACTTTTTACTAATATAATTTTTACAATGAAAATTATATATTTTGATAGTATTATTCATACTACAGCCATCTTGGTAATAATCTAAGTTCTTAGTTTAAATATGATCATAAGTTCTTAGTTTAAATATGTTTTCTTATTATATATCGGTCTTTTCTGCAAATGTTTATCAAAACGCATTTAAAAAAGAATTTCCATTCACCCATTGTTGACCGTTGAAACGTTCATGTTAAGCATATAAATTGAAATAAAAATATGTGGCCAAATCGCTAAAAGTGCACTGTAGAGTTAAATTGCACTTCCATACGAAAGATACCAGCAGGTTGCAAATTTTAACAAAATATTGATTTTGAAATTCCGTAAGGAATTATGAATCGGATAAAAAACAGAAGAAATTTTAATAAAAATCACCTTTTTGTATAGTAGGAAAAACATATTTTATTTAGCATCTTTTTCATTTATTAGCATGTATATTTTTCAGCATGAGCAGAATTTGTTGGTTATTATTAGACAATGAGAATCAAGCTCTGTATATATAATGGGCTCTATATAATTATAATCTATAAATCAAGAAAATTGTGTAATTTTTTTGAGTAAATGCTTTTAATTGATGTTTAATGCGTGAAGGTGATAGGAAAGAAAAGTTACGCTAGTACTGAAAATTTGCTACTTTTTACACATTTTTTAAGGATAAAGTCATTACAAAAAATGACATACTTCATTCCAATAAAGGTTAATCGTTTTTTAATGTTATGTGTTATACGCATGTTTATTGCATTAAAGTAGAGGCGAAAATTGTTTAATAGGTTCAAGGGAAGTGTCAAGTTACTACTTAAAATTTGGATATACATATAAGCATTATTAATCATATTGTAAATTAAAGTGTGTAGCTATTTTGTTATGATCAAGAAATATTGAGTTTATTTAAGTACATCTATATTTACTCCCGGTTTTCATACACACACAACAAAAAACGCCACTGAATAATGCTAAAGAAGTCAATTGTCTCAGTAAGAAAACACTCAATATTTTATTGGTTTTAAGATTTTAATAGAGTTACAATGTTATCACAATCATGTGAGAAGAGAGATTAAACTTACCTTCTAACATTTTATAACATATTCATTTAGCAGACCTGCATCGGTGGGAAAGATATGTTGATTAATTTCACAAGAGCTAAATGCAACATGTGATTTGGTTACACATTGAAAAGAGTGTCTTGGAATTCTAGGAGAGTTGATAGTGTTATTAATTGTGATTTAATTTCACGTTTTCAAATTGATTCCAGAAAATCTTTGACCAGACTCGGAATTTAAATCTGAGAACTATAAATAACATTATAACAATTTTATGTCAATAAATATTTTTTTTTAGATTTAATGGTGCGCATTCCGTCCCTTGAAGAAGATGCGCACTTCAGCACGAGCGAGCAAACTAGAATTTTTAATGCTTTGCTTTTTGCTGGCTACTAGAGAGATCTTAAATTGAACGGAGAGATAAATTTTAAGAGAAAGCATTTTACTGTCAGTATGAAGAAAAAAATTGCCTTGCAATGGCTGCGTTTTGCTTATAATTATTAGATATTCACACAATATCTTAAAAATATATCTTCGTGATAGTCTTTTTTTTAAATTAAAATTTCGACAAACTAAAAATTGTTTCTTTGTCATTTTCTTTTAAAAGAGCATAAAAAAATATTTGGTGAAAAAATAAAATTCAAAGGTAAACTACCAGATTAAAAAATGGTAGTATTGTATATATTTTGAATGAATCAATACGTTCCACTAATTACTTACTCTTCGAAAAACTATTATTTTCTATTAAAACTGATCAAAAGTATGCTCTTATTACGTTTTTAAATATCAGAACATCATTGATGAATAATGTAAAATTTTGATTGTACAATAATTTTGAATTTTTTAGTATTACCGTAATTAAAAATAATGTAATAATATAATACAATAACTCAATAATTTGAATTTTTTCGTTCAATTATTATGAAGGAATTCTTACTAAACCTCTAATGATTCTAATTTAATTCGCATAGTGTATTAATTGAAACGTGTTTATGTTTTTATCTTTAAAACTGTGCATTAGGGAATGCTTTATAATGATTGTTAAGTATCCTAGATTGAATTCACTTTTAATATTTCGATTAAATTTTTCTGTCTTTTCTCCTAACATTTATACTTTGAGAATAAATAACTGTATTTTGTTGATATCTTTATTCTCACTTCATTATTCTTCTGTCTTTTCTCCTGCCACTTATACTTTGACAATAAGGAATCAGGTTTTGTAGATATCTTTATTTTCGTTCAATTATTTTTCTCAACATAGTTTTTAATACGTTTGCAGATAGCGCCCTCATTTTCACTGTGATGCCAAATAACAGAAGCATCGCAACTCATGAAAATGTGTACTATTAGAGAAACTTGATACTTCCCTCTAATCAGAAGAAAATTTAGTTTTCACCTTCAGTATTTGATCTCAATTCGAACTCTTGAACTAAACTCTAAAAAATATTCGGATGTATTCTGAAAATGATTAGGCGCAAAAGTGGCGTAACACCGGTAATAAAGTCCATAGTTAAAATGATAATAATAATAAGAATTTAAATAGCAGTAAAAAATAGTAAACCCCAAAAATCTTTCATACGGATGTGTACTGGATGCAAAGAAACTAAACACAGCCAAAGAAAATAAAAAAAACTGGAACTAAAAAATAAAAGAAGACGCATAAAAAGAAAACGTGAAGAAGGTCTACATGGCTCAAGCAGAAGATCCTGTATAGCAATCCACTGCAACAGTATCATGGAAATATAATTAGTTAATAATAAAATATACTAAAAATAACCAGATTATACTTTAAAAAAAGAAAAAAAATAAATTAAAAGAATTTTAATGAAACATATAATATAAATATATATATAAATAAATGAAAAAATGAAAATGGAGGAAAAAATAAATCAATAAAATGGCTCTGTATCAGGTAGAGACCATTCTGAGAAAGAAAAGGCGAGAAAAAGATTTTGTTTTGCGTTTAATTTTCTTACACTCACAATTTACTGTACTCTTTAAACAGTGCTTGGTTTCCCCAATGTAAACTTTGAAGGGCTCAAGCAATGGTAGAGTCAAGTTTGAAGTTTGCAACTGTTAAAAAGACATTAATACTTAAAATACTAAGAGGAATTCAAAATTGTTTTACCACTAGATATAAGCAAAATATTATATAAATCTACAATTGTGGAGTTATCCAAAAGCAGATATAGATAAGCAGTTACGTTGCAAACCAAACTTCAGCCACCTGGACCACCACATCGGATGTACTCATAGGCAACCAGGCAGAAAATCATCTGATGACGGAATTAGGCATAGGATTTGTGAATCACAAGAGCATATGACATTTGTTACTATTATGGCTCCTTGTATTTTTGAGTTTTACAAAGGGGTGGACTGATAGATTTCCCTTAACAGCGGATTGCGTGCTATGCATCGCTGTTGTTTTCCATAATTAAAATGAGAATTAATTTAAGTAGCGTCGTATTTTACATTACTGTTTTGATTTTTTAAAAAGGTAAGCGTGGTATGAAGTGCAATGCATATTTTATGTTTACTGAAATTAACTTAAAGATTATAAAATTTTGTTTAAAACACGCGCTCCCTTTTTATTTTTCTGTTTCCTTTTTTTCTTCTGTAAGATTTTAAAATGTACATTACAAAGCACAATATGTAAATGCGATCTTACATTAAAAAATAAAATAATTTAAATAACAAAATAGAGTAGAATAATGAATGTTAAAAATTTCTTTTTCAGTAGACATGTTTCGTCCTCCCAGCCCTGACAGACGTAAACGCGGAAAAGAATATACATGGCAGGATGCCAAATAGCTATTTCAAATAACCCTAGAATTAAAAGCATTGTTTTGTTCTATTATTATATTTGCAACCGAAATCTTGTTCATTTTATTGTTTAGACATGCAGCTTTCAAATTGTAGGTATTGTAGGTCCTGAAATTGAGTACAGTGAAATCTCATTTACGAGTATAATTTGCTCCTTAATTTTATACGCAATGCGAAACTCTGAATAAACGAAACAATTCTTCCCAAAGCAATCCATATAAAAAAGGACATTCCATATTCTAATCCGAAAAAAATATTCAAACAAATTTCTGATAACATACTCATTATTTATAAAGATACTTTTTTAAAAAGAGATTTTTATAAAGACGTTTATCTTTTGCTATGCCTTAGAAGTTGCCAAAAATAGACAGCATTTTAGTTAAATTAACTTCATATGCTTTCAACTGGAACGTTGTTGCAATATTGAGGCAATTATTTCCTTCTTTTTTTACCAAAACTCAATCGTAGCTTTTTGCCGACCCAAAATATATCTCTATAAACATTTCAATAATTCCGAAATGTTCCCCACGATGACGTTAATATCCACTACAGTCCCATAACTTTGGTCAGAGATTCGATTAAACATCACAGGCATTTGCTTAAACCTTTCGAAATTACACTCGACAACGATATAGGTAGATTTTTGAGTACATTGACTCCCACATTATCACTCACACAATGGCAATTTAAAAAGAGTTGAATTAAACTTCTACCATCTGACAGACTTATCCAGATGCTGAAGTACTAAATTTGAGTGTTACAAAATAGGGTAAGCATTTCTAAAAAAAAAAGTGATTTAGTAGCTTGTATTTTTTTCCAATGAAACAGTACTAAAGTAAATTTGATTCTGCAAAGCATCGTTATTTGATACGCATAGACATCTAATTTTATTTTTAAATTTTAAAAATTAACTTTAGATCTGAAAACAGAGTGTTGATACTCGGGAGCTTGTAATATGAATAAAATATCTGATGAAGCAAACTTTTATGTTCAATTTTATGTTTAGAGTTGTCATAATTGAATTCCAAAAAAACATACAAAATAATAAAATGTTAGGACTAATCAAAATTAATACTGATAGAGTGAGAAAAAGAATCCTTAGTTCGACAACAAGAAGAAGCATTATTTGAAAAATATGAAGCAATTCTAAAATCAGTGCTGAAGGACTTGCTTCATAGACGTCTACAACAGCAGAAAAAAAATAATCCAGCTGAAAATAATTAAATGACTGGTCAAAATAGTTAATTAGAGTTGACGTAACCAGAAAAAAAATTCTGTATCCAATAGATAGAAATACTGTTAAAAAACGCATTTCAGAGCTTCAAGATTTTAAAAATAACAAAAGATTCAATGGCGAATGTAAACTTAACAACCCTCGGTGATTCGGCATTCTTTTAATCATCTCCCCTCCCCCCGTGACTGTAAAGTTCTGTTCTAATGGCTCTTTGCCTTTACGGATTCTTTCGCAAATCTCACATCTGACCTATCGTTAGACCACTCTGGCCTATGGATGTCGAAACGGATTTCCCTGAAAACTGTCATTAAAAATGAACAGACATAAAATAATCCCGGAAAACCATAAGTGATAAGAAAGAGGGCAAAATGCGTCGGACTCAAGGCGCGAACTGCCGTTGGAAAGGAGCTTAGCGCTTTATATGCGGGTAGTCTAACTTCGGTACTTTCTAATACATTTTTCTAAGGTAGACGATAATCTTGTGAAGTTTTGTTGCTAAAGGCAACGAAGAGTAAGAAGATCCCTTCACTTCTTTTGCATTTAGCTGTGATGGAAGATTTCGAGTGCAATTTAAAAAGGTTTATTCTAATTAAATTTTTATTTTGAATGATCGTTTAAGGTTTTTATCGTCAAAATCTGGTAGTAACAAGCCAGTAACAGCCACTAGACATCGGTGATAACTTTTGTTTAGTGGATATGTTACGCGGCTGTAAATAGTAAGGTTGTGAGATCGATCCTTGGCGAAATTCAAACTCCACATTGGAGGGCTATCACAATTTAAACTCCCAGAATGGCGACCTCGCACAATGAACACGCTCTTCTCGCGCCATAACGCTTGGCGTTAAAAAAATAATTCGTCCACCGATTTTCTGGTGGATAGAATATTGTGGTGGTATCTCAATAAGCCATTAACAGCCCCTAAACATCGGTGATCACTTTTGATTAGCAAAAATGTAACGCGGCTGCAAATCGTAACGTCGCAAGTTCGATTCTTGGCGAAATTCAATCTGCACATTGGCGCGCTACGGCAATTTAAACCGCCACTCACACACCCACACGCACACGCACACACACACACACACACACACACACACACACACACACACACACAC
>JAPMOQ010004286.1:534481-629023 GCA_026543055.1 Argiope trifasciata
CACACACACACACACACACACACACACACACACACACACACACACACACACACACACACACACACACACACACACACACACACACACACACACACATATATATATTACTAAAAAGTTCAGTACAAAATTTGCAACGTATTTTCGGAAATGGGTTAATATGCATCCCATATTCCTTTATGTGTAAGAATATAAGAGAATTTCGTATTCATTGGAAGGAGTATTTTTCATTTTTTAGGTTACTTTATCTGGACCATACTGGATTCAGCGTCACCTGAGCCACGAGGAGTAACAGTGTAAGTAAATACTTTCATCAAATCAATTTTTTTGATAAATTTAAATTAATTGTTCAATCTCATGAAAATTAGTCACTAATAGAAGTGAAATTATCAATTTTAAATGGAAATTGGCATTAAAACTGTGTCCAGAATCAGTTTTCATATAATCCAGATTCACATTTAATGTTTTTCAAGATTAAATAAATATGAACTATTTATTATGGTATATTATTTAATCTAATTATTTAACTATTACTACTGTCAAAATCATTATTAAATGTTATCATGTTTAAATGAATTGCTTATCGCTCTATTATAAAGATAAATTTAATTATTGCTCTCTTTAACACGGGTACTATTCTATTTAATAATACAATAACTCCTCCAGCAATTAAATCGATTGAGATGAAAATATTAAGTTTTGAATTTTATGAAAATATAAAATCTATTTTTGCTTTATTGTAATTACGAATGTTATACATATAGAAAAAAAATTAAATTTTGTTTTAACTTTTAATTAATAATTTTTAAATTACTTTAAAGTCGTTCTGCATATTCCCGTTCATCAATATTTGTTTGCACTAAATTTGGTGCTTAAATACCAATGAAAAGCACTAAGAACTCATTTGACCATACCTTTTTTATTATGGATGACAGTGGAAAATATTCAGGTATTTTCGGTTTTCTGTGCATTCAATGAAAGCCATTCCTTTTCAGTTTCAGTGGCGGTCGTGGAGGAAAAGTGGCAATTGCATCAGACCAATGGGGAGGTAAGAAAGTTTGAAATGAATTTCAAATAATTTTTGATGCAAAGTTTTCAATTCGGATAAAAAAATTATCAATAATTAAAGTTTAATTTATTAATTAGTAATAATTTATTAATTTCTTTTAAAAATATCCCATTTCAAATTTATTCTATTTCATACAGATGTGTGCTGAAAATTAAAACTTTTCCGGTTTTTATACACAGCAATTCCTAACTTGCTTTTTTAATTTCAGCTTTTGTTAGAGTGATTACAATACAGTCGATTCCGGTTAATTGGACCACATCGGGACGCGATCATTTTGGTCCTAATAACCGGCTGGTCCGATTACACGAACATGCCCTATGTTACAAGACGAAACGTGCTATACGTAACATATTAAAATGACATTATCACCTTTATTGTGCGGTACACACGTATGGCAAATATACAAATAAGAAATACTGTTGCTTATGAACTTTATTAATTGAAAAATAAATTTTACAAACAAATTCTTCGAAACGATCTACACGATACTCAGCATGCGAAGCACAGTAAAAAAAAAGTTCTTATCAAATTCAAGTCAACGTTTGAAGAACTTACTACCGAGCTGCTCGTTCTAAGAAACAAAGAGCTTTCTCACCTCCCACTGGTTCTTTTCCCTTTCGGACTTCCTGCTGTACACAGGCGACTCGTGGCTTCTTTTTCATCTTCCCTGCCACGTTCTTTGGTCCGTTTAAACGGAATTTTGGTTCAAATAAGCGAATAATATTAGGCTTATGTACATAGGATTTGTTTTGGTTCTTTAAGATTCGGTCCGATTTAGCGGCTGGTCCGATTACCCGGTGGCCCAACTAACCGGATTCGACTGTATATTGATAAAAGCTATTTTTCCCCCCCTGATGCAGGCGGAATGTGTTCGTGTAGCTTAAATTTTATTTTTATTTTATGGAAAATAAATGATGGAAAATATGATTGAATTATTTTTTAAAAATTCATGAAAAATAGAAATTTAACTTATAGATTGAAACATTAGCATCATTGAAAATTTCCTTTTTTGAACTTCAATACGACATAAAAATTACTTTTGTGCTGAAATATTTTCAGAAGTTATTGCGAAAAAACAGCAAAGTTTTGCTTAATTTTTATTTAAGTAAAATTTTAATTCAAAATTCAAAGAAGGAACTCCAGGTTCCCATTCCCAACCTCCAAGGTAAGCATGTGCCAAATTTGGTCGCTGTAGTGCAAACCTGTAGAATGCCAACACACATGCACACACGTAGATTTTTTATTATAAATATAGATATTATAAAAGATCATAGAAAACTTTTCCTCCTTTTAGCTTTTAGAGAATATTGAATTAAAATTTTTTTTCTCTTAATACAGACACGTGCTGAAAAGGACACTTTTGTATATTTAATTTGCAATACTAGTTGATTTATTTTTTAATTTTAATTTCTACCAATGTAATGGCAACACGTTAATAAGAGTTGTATTCATTGCCTACACGATTTCGTGCTTCACCAATTTGTTGTATACACATTTTGTGGCTCCAAAAACCTCAAACCAAATCACCATCATGTTTTCACATGGTTGAAAAAAGATTATTTATAATTATTATAAAAACAATCGCATATAACAAGAATTTTTATTCTATTAGTCATCTCAGAAGTAATTGGGTAATCATATATTGTTTTAGACTATTCAATAAGAGGCGCGCTTGGTAATAAAAACCAGTTTGAGTCCTTCTTTACATGTTTTCAAGAGATGGCATTTTTTTATAATTCATATAGAAAAAAATATATGTTAGCTTAAGTGACTAAGTAAATGTGATTATTGAAATAAACAAAGTGTATACTTTTTTTATGAATCACCCTATACTATATAATACTATTTTTTTTTAGTTCTCTCACCAACAACCAAAGTTTTGGTAGGAATCTTCTGCTTAATAATTGCCATCCTTGTCGGTATTGGCCTGTACAAATTTTGTAAGTGGTGTCACAAACCACCTGCCTGAGTCAAAGTGGAGACATCTGTAGAACTGTTCAAAATAAAACTGTTTGTTGTACTTATATCCGCATCTCTTTCAAAACTAATAAAAATTCAATAAAAAAAATTAATTTTGGATTTAAAAATACTGTTCGAAAATAAACTGGCTTGGAGTTTAATTTGTCAGACATTTAGGAATTGATTTTTCCAAGGAAATTGATTTTAGTTGTAACTGCATACAATATTGTGTGATGACTGCAAAATATTCGATTAAATGGTGATTAATGGCAGAATGAAAGTTCTTTTAAGAAATTTCTTGCCTACAAACAATGATCGAAAACTTCTAGCCGTTCAGTTCTAAAAGCATTTCAGATATGTTCACAAAGTATTTAAGAGGAAAAAACATACAAGATTATAATTTATAAGATTAAGTTATATCTAAGATTTATAATTTATTCTGTTAAATCCTGTTTGTATAATTTTATTGCAATTTTCTATTATTAAGTAGCATAATTACACATTTTTATGGTATTTTTTGAAAGTTTTTTTTCTTGTATACATTAATTTCTTTAATTTTTTTTTGTATTGTATATGGCGTTTTTAAAATAAAGGGAAAATTCAAACATTCCTTAATGAGTAGTAATTCCTAAACAAAATCCCTAATGAAGATGGGTTTCAACATACTTGTACGCAAATTTTGAAAATGCCAGTTGTAATTAAGCTGAATTTTATGTCGCACGATGAAACATGATACATAAGAAAACGAAATTCAGCGAAGGTATATTAGAATAATTTGGCCAAGTCTACTTCATCTAATTTATTATAATTGTTCTTTTCTTAAAGTGTATAAAGACATTATCTAAGGGGTGAAAAATCGCAATTTACCTATTTTTAAACGAGAAATCCTTTAGTTTACAAAGCATATGCAGGAAATTAAATGGAGTGATGGGACATCAAATCGACAATTCACTATACTTAATTCCCAATGCGCAATGAAAAATTTAGCGAAATATAATTCATTTGAATAGAAACAACAACAGAGCCAATATAAGATATTTTTATTTCAACATTATAAAAACAAACAACTTATAATACATCAGTTCAAATCCATTTTACATATTTTATGACTAATCGTTTAAAAGCCGTATCTGTAATATCCCAATCCTCCCAACAGTCCATTAGCAAGGCCATAACCGTATCCTCCTCCGTAGGGGACACCGGCATACCCATAACTGGCGTAAGGAGCAGCATATCCGTATCCATGATGACCATGGTGAGCAGGAGCAGCATATCCATATCCATGATGACCATGGTGAGCAGGAGCAGCATATCCATATCCATGGTGCCCATGATGGTCTGGAACGA
Source organism: Argiope trifasciata (assembly GCA_026543055.1). Classification (NCBI taxonomy): domain Eukaryota; kingdom Metazoa; phylum Arthropoda; class Arachnida; order Araneae; family Araneidae; genus Argiope; species Argiope trifasciata. The sequence goes on from JAPMOQ010004286.1 coordinate 538,854, forward strand.
TCACAGCCTCGACTACTGGAACCACACCATGATGATCATGCCCATGGGCGTAAGGGGCATCAGAGATCACGTGTACAGCTGCCGGATTCTGATTGGCGGTGCCGGGTTCATTGGTCTTGACCTGGGCCCTGAATCCTCCGTGATCGGCGACGTAGTTGACCTGTCGATGGACTCCTCGATCATCTGTGAAGCCGTAGCTTCCCTTGACTCCGTGTCCATCTCCGGCCTCTTCTCGGTGTTGTTCGCCATGATGGTCCTTCACGCTATAACCAAATGCATAAGGCTGGGGAGCATGGTGCTCAATTGGAACATGGTGCACCTTGTGTAATTGAATGAGTTTAGTTTTAGAAATGCCTAACAATTTAGTATCATAATTTTTTTTAAAAAGCAATGCATCTCAGATACTAGGCGAGAGTCAGAGAGTGCAATATGTAATTTTTAAGTTTGCTTTCATAAAATCCAGAAGGCGCTAGTTCGATTATCAAATAAAAACTAAGTGTCCTATAAATCAAGTAATTTCCAAAAAGGTATTAGGCAACTATCCCATATTTGGTATAAAGTCTTTTTACTTTATATGTGAATGCCTTCATTTCCATCAAATTCTAATTAGAATTCACTGGCCCGCATTAAGTAACAATACTGAACAAGGAATTTTGACATTTTTGTTCGCAATTCTCTATAGATTTCATTTAATCAATGCTTCATTGAATAACATTAAAACTAAATCTTGATTAAATATGGAATAGAAAAGGGATCATTTTAAACGAAGGCGTATTTCGATTGCTTATCGAAAGCACCATTCAAGCGATTGATAAAAAAGATAGGATACTTGTAATCTTAATAATTTTTTAGTTCTTTTAATTTAAATATGGAATTTATGAATTGAATATATAGAAATTGTTTTCTCTTCTTTTCAGCATATGTTATATAGCAGTAAATTGAAAACATAAAATATATTATATACAGTATAATGTATATAGTAAAATGCTATTCTTAGAAAAAAATGGTCAAAATTTATGAGATATTATCATCTACTCGCAGTTATGGGAATGGAAAATTTTAAATTCTAGTTTTCTTATATGCGACTGTTTATACAACTAACAACAGAAGGAATGTTTTTAATGGGTTACTATGAGGGGTTCCAAAATTTCTATAAATAGTTTATTGTGTGACAGACTGTAATCGGTTCGATTTTGCATGGCAAGCTACACAATCATGAAAACGAAATCCTTGAAATCATTGCTTAATTCATTACTCAGTTAATACATCACAGCATTCAAATTTATATAATAATTCCGATTTTGTATGAATTATTAATTAAAATTGCAGATTTATTGAAAAGTGGGAGGAATTAAAATGTATGAATAGAATAGGGCATACGGCCTTATATTCGAAGGGAAAAAAACTGTATAATACAAACAATGGATGGTGTGGCACTTACCAATGGAGGGTTCGCAATGGCAAGGTTCAAAAGAAAAGCGAAGATGCAAACCTAGTAAAAATAAATTATTATGATGCAATCATCAATTACACATACAGAGATAAAGTCATTTTCCTGCAGAGCAGATTTTATTTGTTTATATATTTTTAAAAAGAAAGTTTTATTCTTTATTTTTGCATATGTAGGGAGCATGGCAAAATCTTTAAATTTATTTTCATTACCACAATAATGGGAGCATTTTTCATCAAAATTAAAACAGGTTCTCTTCCCCCACTCCAAAGATGTCATTATAAATTATATTTCAAAAGTCACTATCATTTTGCTGTATGCAATCCATGTTTTAAGCAGTACCCTTTGTGGTCGTTTCTTTACTCTCAGCCACCAAAACATTTCTACAGTTCCGGTCGTATGTCTGCTCACAGCTATCCAGCTAGTAAACATACTAAACTTATATTGCATTCGTCTTATCTTAATCTCCATTTAGGATACCAGTTTACACTCGTTAAGAAAGAACAGAAACAGTTAAAGAATTTATTCACGAACAAATACAGTGCTTCTACCTCTTCGTGATAACGATTCCTAATGTTAATAGAATCGCCTGATTCTGACAGAGTAAATCACCGGAGCGAGTCAGTTGCAACTTAAATGTAAAAAAATCTTTGGCGATACTTTGGAGTAAAATTCAAAGTAATATACTACAAATTCTTTTTAGTATAATTTGGCAGTCTCGCTTTTCAAGATATTTAAAAACTAATATTCCAGAATGGGAAAAAAAAGTTACCGAAAGAAATATATTGTGAAAATTAAACTAGCGATAACGAAGCTTATTTTGGTAGTTTGAATACTGACTCCGATATTGCAAGTGACAACTCGGAGCATCGTCAAAATCAGGAAGACCATCGTCCTTAGACAGAAAAGAAAGACTTAATGGCTTATTACATATATTGCGGCACTGTCAAAACGGTGAGTACAGATTGACGACGAAGACGGCACGAGTACAGATTGTGCTGTCTGTTCCAACGGAGGCAAAAATCATGCGTGGAAGATGCCAAACGAACTACAATTGTCATCGGAAACCAAGACTTCACATTGGAGACTTTTTTGAAATAAACCGCAGAATGACTATTATAAACTATAAATTTTACGAGAACATTGCATTAAAACATATTATTATGAGTACAATATCGAAGTATGTAAAAGAATGAATGGCGTTTTTCCTTCATAATTTTGCACATTATGTAACATTCAGCAGAAATTAATTTCGACCAATACAACAAATCTAAATATCCAAACGTAATACGATTGCAAAGGGTTAGAAAATTATACATATTAGCATTCTCGACATGAGACAGTGATTAGAGAGTTTAAATTAGAAAAATAAAAAATAAAAATAAGGTTCTAATGTTTTAATCTCTCCAGTTAAGTTACAATATAATTATTTCAAATTATTTCTTTCCAGGGAAGTGATATTTAATTTTTGGTTGAAATAGTGTTTCTTTTCATTTTTTCCTATTTATTTCAGACCTACAGATTCATTTTTAAAACTGACAAGATTAAATATTACAGAAAACGAAAATCTGTATAAAATAAACAACAGCTTTACATATTTTGCTAAGAACTCAACTCTTATTTCTTCCAGTAATATTTTAATTTTTTTCCCCGACAGGTGACAGATACACAGAACTTTTCTAAATTTACTAAAAATATTTATTTTTATAAATGAGTATACAAACATGTTGCACCCCGAAAATTACAGTGCTAATATGACTTGTAAGCTTGGAGAAGAATCCCAGCTAAGTTTGCAACCTATTTTTTAATTCACCAAATTTCAAAATTGGAAGTTAAAAAAAATACCATCAACATAGTTTCTAGGGCAGGGATAGCAAAGCATTGGCACACGACTCAATATTTTGGGCACGTCACCGATCAAAACGGTTTGTATGTGAATTTATTTGATAAACTGAACCTATCCCGATTCGATTGGTTGGAATTTGAAGAATTTGAAATGTAACGGATTGATTCCCAGCCTAATGCAATATAGATTCAAAAATTTATCGAAACAAGGAAAAAGTTGGAATCGATTGAAACAGAAAGATTAACAATAACTATAGGTAAAAATGCCAGTAACGAAATTTTGGAAGCATGAAATTCGATTCCAGACACATTTAACTGTTTCGAAGAAGCCGGCTCATGCTATTTTAACCATATTTTCTTCTACATGTGATTGCGAGTCATTATTTTCTGCGATGAATAGCATTATAGGCTCGCTCAAAAACCGTATGGTAGATGACTGAAATTCAACTTGCATTCTGCTAGAAATAACACCTTACTATCCTTATATGTAATTTCCCATCTAATTTGCAACAACAAAAGTCAAAGGAAATTTTAATTTGAATTACAGTACATATAACTAAAATACCTACTACTATACAAGGCGTAATGTATATATTTCGTAGAAAATAAAGATTTTTGAGCTGTTGGTATTTAGTTTTATTATCTTCCCAATAATCCCAAAATTATTTGACGGAAGGTCTGTATTTCATTAAACATTTCTTTACAAAAGAAAAAAATGCTCCATAAAGGTTTGCCATCCCTGTTCTAGGGTGAAAATAATGTAATAATTACATTAAAGCAGTACCAAAAAAACTTACTAAATTCGCAGCTGGTTTTAAAGCTTTACATTCGTTAGATTTTCATATAAAGACCGTAAAAAAGTATCCGGATTCCTCTAATTACAATAAAACTAAGTATTGCTCGATAAAAACGTCCGTCGGTGTAGAAAAATGTTCTGTATAAGTATATGAAATAATTTACGTGTAAGAGGTTGTTTCCATATGTGGATTTACTCAATTTTTAAAAATCCTACCAACCAATTGCGAATTCATGTCTGAATTCTTCAGATCAAATAGTTCAAATTCAGACAACTTTTTGCAATTTTGAGTCGTCAATTTTAATTGCTAATGTTAAAATTCGGCCTTTCTTCAATATATTTCGAAGTATAATAAACCCTTGTCAATAATTCTTATTTTGTATTAAAATGCCCACTAAGTAAAGACGGTTGCGAATTTTAAAAAAGTATAAAAGTAGTTATTTATATTTTTCTTATCTATTTTTATATTAAAAATTTTTTGAGAAGAAATTCAATTTCAGTTTCAATCGAAGGAGTTAAAACCTTTCTATTTTACGTTTTATGCAGTTTCTTCCAATAGTTTTTCAGATATGAAACAATAATTAAAAATATCATAACATAATGGCTTTTGCTTTGTTTGGAAGGCATCATAAATGTTACATGTGTATGAATAATAAATAAATTAAGTCTAAAATGGAATGGATACAAAGCATATCTTTCAACATTTCCTACAGATTAAGATATTTTCTTTGTGAAATGAAATTTGTTTTGTCCAGTTTAGTTATGTTAATGTCCCATTTTAAAGCAAATCTAGGGCCATTTTGAACCAAAATTAGGTGATGAGGATAATACCTGAACTGACACTCTTTCACCAAACTTCCACATGACATCAAAGAAAGGAGGTTTAGCCCCAATGGATTTAACATGCTTCGGACCCGCTTATAAGACAGTTCTTCTGTGGAATCAAGTACCGAATCTAAAACCTTCTGGTTCCTTAAACGAGTTTTTGAAATTAATGTTAAGGTGGAAAAAACGACACATTTAACACATTCTGCTCTGCTAACATTCCAAACGAATTTTTGAGTACAAAAGGAGAAAAGCTTTCATATATGCAGGTATATACTTTGCCAATTTTTCTTTTCGGTAACGAGTGACTTCATATTCAAACATGATTGTAAATATCATATCTGATCTATTTGAATTAAAGAAATAAGTAATCTTATCAATAAAATTGTTGAAGCTCAAATATTTCAAAATCTATCAAATAATCAGTAAAATAATAGAAAATGAGATTTTTTCAAGAACATAGCCATTAAAGAATAATTTATGATAAATTCTCTAATCTTCATCTTAACCCTAATTATTAAACTGATAAAATGCGTCCGATCGATTCAAAATAACGGCAAACCTTTGCCGAATTTATCTTAAGAAGAGAAAGTGAAAATCTTGAGAAAATACCTTACCTGAGACAACATAATTGATTTCGCAGTTGACTGTGACTATAATCATACACGTTTCCGACACCTTTTTATATCAGAATTATAGATCTTCGAATAGGTGGTAACGCCTGACTGATTTAGAATGCCGCACCCAAGTCAGCGTGACTAAATTTCTTTTACGAAAATGATACATTATTTCAAGTTTACTTGTTCGTTATGTTATGTCAAGGTCTTCACCGGAAGGTATTGGCATAAAAGTCTCATTGCCAGATTATCAATTTACCCAATTTGTGGTAAACAGAAAGAATTAGGGACAATTTTGAAACAATTTATATCTTATAATGAAGCATTTAACTCATTGTGCAAGTATTTTTGGAATTCACATTACTCTGAATTTTCACAAACAATTAGTTGTTAAAGGAGAAATTGTGGAATATTTCTCCTAAGACACTAACTTTGAGCTCTATTATTAGAAGGATATCAATGAGATATGTATGCTTGTCAGTATAAAATATTTCATACTTATTTAGAATCAGATAATTGATTCTGGCACCGATTATTCTATATTATTTTATTATTATTATTATTTCTATTTATTATTATTATTAATCTGTACATTCCATAAACTATTAAGAATGCCATTCATAATTTCATAATTTAATAACCAACAAAATAAAAGAAAAAGTTGTTTATAATAGTGCATAAAGAAATCGTAAACATATTAAATCAAGGAAAAAAATTCAAACTGATAAAGTTTCAATGAAATTGAGCGTTAAATAAACGATTCATTTGCTAGAAATGATTTTGCTGCAAATACATAAATCAAATACTGCAAATACTTTCTTTGTGATCAGAACAATTTTTACAGCAAATTTATGATCCAAATCTTTATTACAGTTTATTAAATTGGTATCATAATAGAATCAATTCGTGTCATAATATAATTAACTCATATCACAGTAGAATCAATTCCTGTCACAATAGAGTCAATTCTTATCACAATTAAATCAAAACATATCACAATTGAATCAACTTTTATCACAATAAAATTAATTCGTGTCACAATAGAAACAATCTTATGCTTGCGCACTTTATCTTATGAGAGTTTTTTTACATTGCGCTGAGGCAATATATTGGTTTTCTTCGAAAAAATAATTTTTTTTTCCTTTCAGAAAAAATAAATTTCATTTCAATTTATTTGTTGTATTTTATTAAAAGTACATTAAGCAAATAATATAAATATTTTCTTTGTGATCAGAACACGCCCAATTCTTTATCTCAATTGAATGAATTTGTGCAACACTAGAATCAGTTCCTGTCACAATAGTAATAATCTCATGCCTGTGCATTTTATTCTATAAGAGACATAATCGTTTTCTTGCTGGGGGATGGACAGAGATTCGAAGAGATGATTATAGCATCAATAACAAATGGCTATAAATACCTCCCAATATTTAAATAATAGAATGAAAGTTTTAACTGCAACAAAAAAAGTAAGCAAAAACACACTTGCGTGTGCACACACCCACTCACTAGATTATCTAATGATAAAATTTTAGAACTAATTTGTTAGCAATCTATATAATACAAACTCATCAAAAGAAAGATGAATTTATTTTGAGACTTTCCTACCACAAGTTTAATCATTTAATTCATTAATAGAAATTTTAAGAAATTCTTAAATGGAATATTTTTTTACTTAAAGAAGTGTTCCCGTGATGCTTAATTCGAATTATTGGTTTAAATATAATAATGAGAATGAGATTTATTATTATCTTTAACAATGCTGCAATTTTCTTTTAATTTAAACGGAAGAAAATATTTGTATTGATCATCGTTATAACAACAAATGCTCGAAACGGACATTGTTTCACACAATAGCATTAACACTGTTATATATAAACATCACATATCATTATTTTAAAGACGTATATCTTGCGAATTTTAGTTAAAATAAATTCTTGATATTTAAAAAATGAATTGAAGACTTTTTTCAAAAGACTTCGAAGGTTTTTTCGCAGGTACATTTTCTGAACCATTGCGGACGATTTCTGCTCCAACATATACGTAGGAAAAGATTTGTATTACTTCCCAGTTCCTCAGCCCCCCATTGAACCATACTATGAATTAATAACCTTGTACAATGCACCATAACCCTCAAAACTTGAACCAATACCATTTGAAATAGAATCCACCTCCTCCTTCGAATATTTCACTTGCCCCGAAAGTAGCAACTCAACTTCATAAAACATTTATATCTCTCATATTCGAAAACATTAGTACTAGAAACAGCCCATACTGAAGATCTTCCCCAACACTTATGTCAGAGCAGAAGTGGTTGTTTAAAATGTTACAACAAGCCAGTCTGATTTGGCATTGACAGATAAATGGACAGCTATCTTACGAAAAAGACAAAAGAACATCATCGATTTCTTGGCATCTCTGTTATAATTCATGATGATTGCTAGAAGGGAATTGAATACTTCTATTACAAGTGACAATTTTGATGTGATATTACTTTTCCTGCCGAGTTTTTCTAAATATTCATATGCAGGAAACAGAAAAGCAAGGCCAAAAGCATAAAACACTCAAATATCTTCTTTTGAAATGCAAACTTTCAGCGAGCAAGTCTTAGGACAAATGTGTTAGCGGCAGAGACAATGCAGTAAATTGATGTGGTGTAGAACTTCCATCAAATCGAAGAAAGTCATTGATGTGGTGTAGAACTTTCATCAAATCGAAGAAAGTCATTGAATCGAGAGTAACGAAAGCCAATGCTAATCAAGTTCTTTGATTTTTTGATCGTAAACCAGATACCAATTTCTGAGACTCGGCCATTCACCGAGAAAACCTGAAGATAAATTTGTTCCATCTTTTTTGGCAATGAAATAGAGTTATACATTTTCAATCAAGTCGAAGAACGTCATTGTATATCGACGGGAAAAAAGCAAATACTAATCAAATGGTATTACCCAGCTCTGTTGGTTACAAACTTCTGAGACCCATACATTCACCGAGTCAACCTTAAAGCAGATATCTTCCAAACTTGTGGTAAAAGAATATATAAACTTGCTTTCCATCAAGTTCAAAGCGTCATCTGATCCTTGTTTGCTTCGTTGATGAAGTTATTTTTTGAAATATGTTAACTTGAGGTTGTTGTTGTGACTTATGGAACTTAAAAACCCGATGACAGTTATATGTCAGGGATTTAAACCTAGTGAGCGTCTCTTGCTTTTTCAGTAGAGCCAACTAAGATCAAGAGTCCAATTTTGCTACTTCATGCTTCACATTCACTTACTCAACCCCCTTTTACTGGAGGGCACATTCACACACTTCACAGATAGAACAAAGAAGGAAAAGAACCCTTCCCGAACCGGTACTCAAACTCGGGATACCCAGATCTTTAGGAAGTCGCTCTACCCTATGTCAGGATGCCGGCACTGGTGGCTTTTGAACAAAACTAGCCAAATATAAATACCATTTCATAAAAGAAGATGCAATCGAAAGCTATAATAATTCTTGATTCGAATGAAGAATTATTTTTTAAACAGAAAAAAAAAAACTATTTCCGGAATTCAAGATGGATTTGAAAAGTTTAAATATACCACTAGTTTGAAACTGAAAAAATCTGCCATCCCCTGCCATTTGCAACCATGTCTAAAATTCTCCGGAGAAAGAAAAATTACTCAAATAAAATGTAGACATGCTTACCATCTGATAAAAACATATTTAAAAACTCTTTTGTAGAGAGACAAGATCATAATTTAAATCTAGTCATGTACTGATAATTTTTTGAGATCAAGATCTAAGGCGTCTTTTTTTAAGATGCCATACATGTTCGACATATGCTGGTTACAGTAAACTAGAAGATGCTACTGTATTCGTTTAAAGCAAACAAAATCTGATTTCCAGAGTTTTCAATGATAAGGAAAGACTGAATTAATTTTTTTTTCAATCGTGAATATACAAATTGTGTCAGATTTTTTAAATCCTGTTATGTTACTGTATGAATATTTGTGATTTATGAATCAGTTAATATCAATATTATAACTGTTTCTATTCTTGATGATTTATACGATGTTACACACTGCCTTTTTCGTTTGGCTTTCTTCAATTGGAAATATTCAATGCGCCTTATTTGACATTTGGAATGTTTTAGTGAAATTTATGAGATGTCTTTCAGTCATTATGAGTTATTTCCATGTGCGTTCGCCCTGACTGATTCTACGAAGATGAAGAAAATTAAATACTCTTCAATACTTTTTAAAATAAACTGGGAAACATGTATTTTAAAATTTAATTTAAGGTCTTCAAATTGAAGACATTAGTTTATATTGTGAATAAATACATTCATACTTATGAGAGGTAATTTTTTTAAAAAAAACTTTTAGTTAGTGGTTTAAGATGGTTTAGTATTCTACAATTTTTAGCATTAAGACAAATTTCAAAACTTGTCGAATTGCCATAATTCATATCATGAACTAATTTTGTTTCATTTATTAAGAACAAAAATGAGTGTCTAAATTGCTCGATCGTTCGATTTAAGTTCATTTCTTTTAATAAATTGTTCTATAGTATATTATTCTCAAGTTCAATGTATATATAATTATTCTCTTAGCATCTTTACAATTTTATTAATTTGTTTTCGAATTCGACTTTTGTAGGTACAAACTATACCAGGAAAAACATTTCTGTATTATATAATTTATAATTAAAAGCGTTTATAAAATGAGAATCTTTTTAATTTCTCGAGCATGGTGCTCGAGAAATGGTGAAAGTAATTTAAGAATTCGGAATTAAAATTTTGGTGAATCTTCTAAGTTCGAAAAAAATATATTTGGCATTGCATTGTTCTGTCTGTCTGTGGCTACTCAAAAATACATACAAACAGATGAAACTTTCTATATGGTTCTTCGTAGGTTTTTAAAATTTGGTAGATATTAAATTCGTATATTTCTATCAAATTTTGAACAAAATCCATTAGCAAAATGTTAATATGTCTAACTGCCGAATATGTATATTTTATCTAACAAATATGTATAACTTGTATCATATGTTTTATTCAGATCCTTATTTGTAATCATTCACGGATTTTAGCGTTAATGTAAAGCACATATTTCAATGAAAAGAATATTCTCATTTTGCTTACTTTTGACAGTAAAAATAATAATAATTTTGTATTTTTCTTTATTTTATTACACAAAAAATAAATTCAAAGTCATTTATGAATTCCTAAACCTCCATTTTCAAGAAAAATTGAATTCGAGTGGGAAACGTTTCAAGAAATTAAAACTTCGCAGTAGTTTTCTGAGAAGAGAACACTATCTAGCCATAATTGCTGGAAGAATATCAAAAAGTGTCATTTCTTATAAAAAAATCCCTAGCTTTAAGCTATATCATCAAAAGTTATCTATACCCTTCCATTTTTTCTTTCTAGAAGCCGAAAACACACTGTGCATTAGGTATTAATAGACTGCAAAAACCCATTACAGAGTTATCAGCGGCAATCAGAGATTACTTTTTCCTTCTTAATTCAGGGAGATATTTCAAAAAATAAAAATCACATTTTTCAGCTTCATCAACCTGGAGAGATTTCGCCAATAATCGCCAACAACTTCACGATTTCGTAACTCTGAAGCATGGCTAATAAATCAAAATTCTCTATTATGGTTTGTAACTTTTATTACTTTTACTTCGGTTTTCTTTCTATAGTTTATTATCCTTTTGTTGTGATAATATTCAGGGTGTCTCAAAAACCTTGACCAAGGCTTTTATTCCTTGAATATTGATTATAGACATATACTGTGAATTGAAAAGTTACGTAAAAAAAGGTGCAAAATGTTATGAATTCGATTGAAGTTGTCAAGGAATTAAACTTTAAAAAATACAAAATTTAAATTTTTATACGTATCTCATACAAACTATTTACAGTGTCATACAAAATCAATTATCTCATACAAAATAAATGTACCCATCCTCTATTAAGGTCATGAACGAAATTTTAGCATTTTATCCCCAAAAGTTTCAAAGATATGAAACTACGTAAATGCTTACTTAAACCACTTTTCGATACCTGGATATGAGTTCGCTAAGAGGAATGTTCGTGATGTTCGTGATTTCGGAGTCGTACACAAATTAACTAAAAAAGTAATGATTGAATAAATAAATAGTAATTTTGCTATTTATTGGTTCAAAGGTATTAAAAATTTGTAGAAATAATAACTTAAAGGAAAAATTACATAAGTTTTTTTACAAGTTTACCACTCTTCAGTTATATTCTGTAATTCATGATATAAAATTTTAAAGTGTTTTTTAGGAAGGATTGAATTAAAAATTTGTGTTTAAAACTAAAAATATGAAGCATATTTTATTTCCATATGATGTGTTTCTGTGACGCTTTATCTGTACTGAAGATGTAAACATTTGCATTTTAATTTGTGATTGACTCTTCACCAATTTTTCTTTAACATATCTGAGAATGCTTATGATAAAATCCTGAAGTTTGTTTTGCATATGACCTCATTAGAGGACAGGGCACATTTTGCACACTGGGAATTTTTTTTGTATCGGGTCCGTATAAAAATTTAAATTTTGTATTTTTTTTAATCCCCTGAAAATTTTAATCGATTTCATAGCCTTTTGCGCCTTTTTTTTAAAAAAAAAAAATTAAGATTTATAATTTACAGTATATGGCAATGATCAACATTTAAAGAATCAAAGCCGCGGTCAAGAGTTTTGAGACTTTGTATATTTCATCAAAATATATTGAAACAAAGCTAAGATAACTTATCGAATTATTTGTAATTTTACAAATCAAAAGGAGAATAAATGAAAATCAACAAAAGAACGGTACTTTGGGATTATCCCACTACCTGTTAACGCTCACGAAAATGTGTCAATCCTAGCAAAATATATCAATCTTTTGGCCCTATCGTAATGAAAAGCAATCTGCGGATATTGGAGCAAAGCTACCTTTTGGCGATAATATCGGGTTTGACGAAAATGGTCGATGGGGTAATTCCAAATTACCAAGAGAACAATAAAAAAACCTGCTTTTCATTTAAAAAAAAAAAAAAGATGTCTTTTCCTAATTAACAAAATTTTCATATTTAATTTCGGGCAATTGGATTAAAATATTCAAAAGAATTATGATAATAATACCATTCTGTTGCAACAAAAGATAAAAATACAAATTAATGTTATGAATTAGATCTTTTTAATTTGTATGGTAGAAATAAAACCAGCATAATCTAAGCTAATATTATTTTTACGACTTATACGAAAATTGAGGAGCATTTTTTTAAAAGAAGAAAAAGCTGAGGATTCTTAAAATCTTGAAAAATGCGCATTATGCAAATTATGATAACAAATATTTTATTTCTGAAAATAGTTAAAACTAAAGGCGCAATTTATAAGACTATGCAAATAATATCATTGAAAATATATTTTTGATTTTTAATGTATTATATATATATTTAAATAAGTAATATTTTCAGTAGTATTGCCAAAAATGTCAAATAAAAAAAATTCAATGAAGCAAAATTGAAAGATTCTTTCGAAACTTGCGTTCTAATTCTGTAAAATTTGTTAATACTAAGTTTAACTAATTTCAATTCTAGACATTAGTTTTTAGTATAACTATTTTCAAGATTTTAAAATTAGATTACAGGAAATTTTCAATTAATCAAACCTTTTATTTAAAGCTGTAGGAAAAGAAGGGTTACAAATCAAATTAACGACAAATATTGTTTTTAGTAATGGCAATTTTTATACTCAGAAGCAGTTTCATTTTACAAAATATCATAAATAAGTAGTTGATGATGTAAATAATTGAGGGAGATGATTGATTTTATTAAAAATTCAGAAAGTAATGTGATAAAGTAAGTGTAAATTTTGAAACAGTATATTGCTGGGATGGGAAGCATGGACATACGATAAACGATTCATCATTTAAAACTGACCTCTGACATTATTTAAAAATTATCAGATTCGTTAAAATAGTTTTTGTATCGTATCAAAGGCACAATAGAAAATAAAGTAGAAAACGAGCCTAACTTAAAGATTCTGCAATTTTTATAAATAGAAATCCCAATGATTAAAAAAAAATCAATATGAAGCCTTATATTCTTAAAAAAACATTAAAAAGTAAATTATGAAAAATATTTAAAAATAGACAATTATTCTAAAACATAGAAATACAACTTTCGTTTCTCTTTCCACGAAAGCTTTTAGCATTTCTCGGATACAAAATGCATTTTGAATACAAAAATGAAATAGATTTTCCAAAATTTGTGAGAAAAATAATCATTTGCAATACCACTGATGTCATTTCATTATTATGTTATACACTAAAATGTTCTGCGCCGATTTAATTAAAAAATTTTTGTGTATCTCGCTGGCTGAACTTAATATCATATCACACTGGAAAATTACGTACAATTAGATAATTTTCAAAAATGCGACTATCATGATCGTTAATTTGATCGAAAGAGCATTTATACATGCAACTTAAACAATCCTTCTGCTTAAGAATTTCCTTATATGATATACAGAACTAGAAATTTATAAAACAACCGGAATGAGAACTCTTGCACCTAAACTCGTCGGCAATCCTCATATACTCTATTAAAAATAAGAAACGATATGGAAGTGTTTATATACTCAAAGATTTAATCATTTGCGCTACATGAGTATTAAATTAATCATTAATAATTAATCATTTGCAATAATGCAGTATTGTTTCGGTAATTTGAACCAAATCAGAGACCGAAGCAAGCTTTGCCCCTTTCATTAAGAATGTTTCACAGCGACGCAAACATGTTTAAATGCTAATCCCATTTTGAAACAGCATTCAGATCCTTCTCACATTGAGGACGATTGCACCAAGAACGAATCGGCTGAACAGTATGCATTCATGCGCCTAAAAGATATTGAAACAGAATGAATTAGAATGGTCAAGAGAATATGGAAAAATAATGCTAACAGATTTTATGAAATAAAATACTTATATACATATATATGAACTACTTTTCTTTTTAGAAAAAGCATTCTTTTTCTTTTGCTTATTTTTTACTTCTTGGGTTTACTCTATTAATACTCTATAATTATTCTATCTATTATTTTATCTATCAGAATTTTATCGATGATTAAAATAGATGCACAAAATTTCGAAACTATTCTGTTTCAAGAATAAATTATTGGGAATGGTCTCCCCAAACCTCTAACCCTATCCCCTCGCGGCCCCCAATGCAACAATTTTTGAAAGCTTATACCTGCGACAGGTGTCATGGGATGGATAGATCGCCGTTGCGTTTGTAACGTTTTGCTGGGCATCAGTCCGACTCCTTTAACGTTTTTTCACCCAGGGTCTATTTTAAGTGTAATGCTCTCTCTGTCAATGGAAATCTACAATGTTTCATCTCTGAAAAAATATATGAGAAAGATTTTCAAGTAGATATCTTTTAGTGTTTCGACTTCAGAATATTTTGAAAATTATAAAATTAATAAAGATCTTAACCAGTAAAATCATTTTATGTGTAACCATACCACTTTATTATTATCTCAAAAACTCTTTTAATTCGGAATAATGGAGCCTAATTTCGATAAACATTTCGGTTTGTAATGAATAAATATAAAAGTGTATTTTGTAACAATAAATTAAGATTGCACAAAATAAGCACATGTATTTTGTAGTATAATAAAGTCCAATGTCTTGTAGTCTTGCAATGTTTCCAGGATTACATTTAATCGTTATATATCATAGATGTAACGAAAACATCAAACTAAATTATGCTTATAAGTCATTTCAAGGACATAAACTGTTATTTTGAAATAACGTAATTAGAAATTTTAAATTATAGAGCTATTTGTGTAATCTTATTTGGAAATTCTAATTTAACTTTATTATCTTTTTGACAGGAAAGTACAAACTGTTGAGCAGTTAAATGATACTTTCAGTATGATACTTTCTTAAAAACGTGTCAGAAATGTCCAAGATTTATGACATTGTAATATTAAATTTTCTGTTGTTCAAATATATAATCAATATTTTCACTTGATAAACAGGGATTACTAATAAATGAATTCCATGCCATTTATAAATAACTACAGCTATAAATTCTTGACTTTTTTTTTTCAGATTCCTGATTTTGTAATAAATTTTTGATTTCTATCGTTTGACGATTACTCATTTACAAATGTAAAATTTCAAAGTTTAGTGGAAATACTGATTGAAGAGTTTTTCTTAAAGTTGATTTGAACATTTAAAAATAAAATTGATTAAAGAAAATATGCCTTCATATTTTTATTATTGAAATACAGTAGTATATTTCTTAATTCGAATTGCATCGTACAGAAAAATAACAAATCATTAAAAAAGTCATATTTACTGGAATAAATATAATTTAAATTACAAAATCTTTTTCTAATTTTTACTACCAAATACTCATAAATGGTATCATATCATTAAATTAAATATATTAGAAGCACTACATTGAAATAAATTTATTACACTGTAACGACTATTTCATATTTTGATTCATAATTATATGCGGATTAGGTGTCAGCGTTTTTCAAAATCGATTCCTCAAATTACCATAGTGCTGTTATGGTATTTTACAAGCCTACTGACAGAAAGCTGTCAGCAATTTAAGTCGAAATGATGGTCTCTTGTTTGTTCAGTAGACCCAACTAGGGCCAACAGTATGACTTAGCTACTTCATGCTTCACATTCGCTTGCACAACCCCTTTTTACAGATGGGCACATTCATATTACTCCCAGAATAACTCATAGAATACAGAATAACAACCATGCCCGAACCGGGACTCTAACTCGAGAAACTCAAAACACGGGGAAGGCACGCTACACCTATGCCAGGACACCGGAAAGGTACCATAGTTGTATCTGAAACCTCTATTCACAGGCACTTGTAATTTATTACTTAATAATTCCCTAAATGTGCATTTGCAACCATAGAGCTGGGACAGCTCTATACTTGTAACCAGTTAGTTGAAAACTCGGGAAGATAAAACTCAAAAATGGAAAGAAACTACAAATTAATATATCTGTTAATCTGCCTTGAAACACAGTATTCCGCTTTTAAATTCAGATTCTAGTGTCTTTCTTCTGCGATGAAATTCCGTGTTCCTGTATCCCTGTTCCAGAAAAAGCTATTCTTTCTCAGTAAACAGTTATAAAATGGAGCTAGACAGTAAAACAGAATGTTTGTACCATCCAAACAGCTTTACAAAATTGGCCATAGTTTTATTTTCTACTTTTAACTTATTACATTTTGGATATTTTGAATGAACGAGATCGGAATCAGAGCAATGAATAAAAGATTTTCTTTCTTGCCTAGAATTAGTAAATTTAGATTTGTCCAAGTTATGTTTTAGATCTTATTTACTAGATTTTAAAAGGTATACGTTTCTTTCTGGAACAAATTCAACATTCTCTTTAACATATGCTTTCTTTACAATGGGAAGTGTATTTTCATAACAATTTAGCTTCTTAGTGGGTTTTAATAGAATACTGAGGTCTGATCAAGCGCCCACAAAATTTTTTCTATCATTGGGAGACGCTCTTTTCACCACTGTTTTCTTACAGTTTTTTGAAATTAGAAATATCCGGTTCTTTAAGCCATTCATCACAATATGATTTCACTTCAAAAGCAAAGTCCCTCCGAATTCGGCAGCGGTGACTTATTGGTAAAATCAAGGCTTCAGAACCGGAAGGTTTCAAATTTGGGATCTCATTCCATCAAAGAACCATCGTGTAATAGAGTCTGGTGCACTTTATATCCGTCGGGGTCAAAAGTCTTCCTGTAAATGTGATATGGAAGTTTGGAGAGAGGGGTGGTGCCAACTCAGGAGTCGTTTCCATCATCTGACCGCGATTCAGAAGTACGATGCCCGTCTCAAAATAACCCTAATGCAGTGTTAAAATGGAGCGTTGATATAACTAAACTAAACTAAACCTGTTGTTTCTGCACATATACTGTGCTGAGAAACTACTTGCGGACACTTATCAATTCTGAATCTATGTATTTCAAAGCATGTATTTTTTCCTTTTCACTGATCTTTAAAGTTCTCTTCGTTTTTTTTTATCAACTAATTAGTTTATCTCAAATTATTATGAGTCAATCAAGCTTAGGGATCAGTTTCAGGTATGATATCAAACTTCAATTGTGAGCTTTAAAGCCCTATCTCATCTTCTGTTGGGTTGAGTTTTGAGAAAGTGAGACTCAATCCCAATACTTGAATAATAGAATCTCTCTGCAAATCTCTCTCTCCTTAACTTCAACTTCAAAATTTTGAAGATTCGTACAAGGTCACATTCTTCACACACTTTTGTAGAAAAACATCGTGTAAACATACTTAAACCATATTTCTGGGTTTAAGACAATTCAAAATCAGTAACAGAATGTCAATATTTGAAATAAACATTAAAACTTTTTGAAAATTGCATAAATTTAAGCAAGTTCTCATAAAACTTCAATTTGGCTTCACCGAAAACTATAATTCTTATCCTAGCACCTTAAAGTAAAATAAACTACATAGTTTTCTCTAGGGAATGAACTACAATCGTATAATTCTTATAATAAATAAAAATTTTACAGCCAGTCGAAGATTTATCATGAAATTTTAGTAAATTTATGACATTTTTCAAACAATAGGCTGTAAATTAAAAAATATTCAATCGATTTAAATTCTTTTAGTTCATTCCCTGGAAAATATTATAAAGTCCATCGAATTTCATAGTAATATGATAGTTATATTTTGAGTTATTTGATTTGAAGTGAGCGAGAAATGAGTAAAAATAAGTTTTAAGAAAAATACATATAAAGTATACAGTAACTTGTTTTAATAGATACATAAAATTCACCACATTTATAGCTTATGTATTCTTGTTGTTAATTTCTTAATAATTTTGCTTTTTTAATCATTTAATTTTTTTTCTGGCAATTTCTTCATTTGGCAGTGAATGCTGCTTAAATTTATTTATTTGATTTTTGCCGAGCTCAACAAATGCTCGAACTGAATTTACACTAGGGTACACTCCAAGAACCTTAAGATTGTTCAGAAATCCTATAAAACCTTTAAAATGTATTACAGAAATAAATATACTCAATCTGAGAATTCATAGCTCAACAAAGATATCTTTAGGTACAAATTTCTAAAAAACACTGTTAAAACTGTCATTGGAATTTTGTGTTTTTCTGTGCCAAACATTTTCCTCATTTAAAATTAAATTTGTGTGTATACTAATTTTAAACATGTGTTTGGGTCTTTAAATTGATATTTCCGGTTATTTAAATGTCCACTTTCGGTTTATCGATCTTTACGAAAATGTTAGTATCTAGACTTCTAATTAACGTAGAGACAAAAGTAAACTTGTTTTGGATATCTCAGAGATAGGTCTGTCCATTTTTTTTTTTTTGAAAAATGCAATTTTTTGTGAAAATCGACCTTTTTAACGTGTTTGGATACCTTAATATTCAAAAAATGAATTCATTGACTAATATTTCTTCTGCTTTTTTCCTCCATCAACAACTTTTGTCCACTCAACTTGAATCTTTCATCGTCTTTTTCGGCTACTATGCGTTTACCGATAATAAAACGTTATCGATCCCCATTTTCTTTGAAAATTTTTCGTCTAAGACTCTAGAAATCCTTAGTCTCTCGTCGATTTCTTTGTTACTGCTAATAGCATACCTGATTGAAGCGGACTGAGTTGATACTGTCGTTTCAAGACATACTCATAAATGCCTCAGAGCATGACTTTTGCGTCAATGGTTTACTATGACTCCTACTGAGACGGACAAGTAATAACAATGGTTCTGCAGATAGTGACATGGCGCAATGAAACGACGGTCCAGAAGATTCGCATGCCTTGGATAAAAGATGTTGTAACAGTGGAGATCAGAGACCGTTTCATTCCACAGCAACCATCTGTTTTGATCAGGCCTTCAATAAAGTATTCGCGAAATGTGATTCTGTTTACCTGCTCTTTGTTCCAGCAGTCGAGCATTCATCGTGATGGCGGAAAAATTGTTATCTTTATCTTCGCTATCACTTCCTTTGATTTGCCAATAAAAATCTCTAAGCATCATGTGGAATTCCAAATGATCTCAAACTTTGCATTGACATGCCGCAGTCAAATACGCGTAGAAGGATATGTTTGATAAAGTAATTATGTGTTGTATTTATCCATTTGTATAGAAGTATAAAAGAACGTCCGAGTTTTAAATATGACATTAATTTGGCATTCAACTCATCAAATCAGTCCTTAACATGTTTAGAGAAGTAAGAAATTTGATTTATTTTTAAATAACATTGAATTCCAAATCAATAAATTTTAATAAAAGTATTTAACATCTATTTACTTAGTTTGTTTTTAATTTAATATTATTGAATGTTGTTTTTCTTTGCCATATAAAAATCAATTTTCTTTAATATAATTTTTAAAAATACAGAAGTTTTCTGTTCAGATATATTTTTCAACGAATTATTGTAATGCTTTTAAAATATGCGAGACATTTTTGGTTAAATATTTTTATTACCTTAATCTATATTATACTAAAAATTATAATTTAAATCATTATTAAAATGATTATTATTAAAATATAGTTGAAATGATTATTAAAATGTTTATCATTAAATTATAATTGAAATGATTATTAAAATGATTACAATTAAATTATAATTGAAATGATAATTATTGAATTATAAATAATTATCATTCATTTATTTCATAAAAAAGGAAACACATTTGCAATAAATGCAGTGCTGTATATGAAATAATAGCCGTCTATCAGTGATTCATGTCCTGGAATATGACCATGTTAAAATGTAGCTTTCGGTGGATTACTGAAAACTGTAGAAGCTTAATCAGTCGTTTACTCTGATTTTGTATTTGTGCCATTCTTTTGCAGGTTGGTATTCTTGCTGCTTTTTTCGGGATTGCTATTGCAGGACATTTCATTGTAAGTATCTCTCATTTTTGTAGATCACATCATCATCTGTTCTCAAAGTGTAAATAACGCGCAAGTCGAAATCGTAAGCTGATTTATTTTAATCAATTTTCAATTTAATTTTTCCAATGAAATACGTAAATTCCACCATTGTTGAAATTAATTATTTTTTAATGCCTTTTATATACTTGGATTAGATATCAACTTTTTGCTCGTTTATCAACGAATATTTGTTTCTTATTGTAAAGTAACCCATAAATTTAGAGCTTATCAACACTCATTTTTTTCTCAAATTTCTGAAATTAGGAAGTAGGAACGAATAAACGCGATACGTAAAATTAAATGGGAGAGAACTATCAAAATTATTAGAATGTTACTTTATGTTTCTATCAGAACTATTGGAAATCACTATAATAACACACAAATTCACTTGTCCTACAAACTAAAGGATATTTCAAACTGAACATAGAGCTATAAAAGAAAGCTTTCGATTTTTTTAAAACTAAGCAGCATCAGAATTTAATTTCATTTGTTTATTTGTTCTTTCAGCAATCACAAAAATCAAATGCTCCATTCTTTTTTTGAAGCTCCATGTTTAATCTTTTTTGAAACCAATGTGTCAGTTACAAGGTTATAAAATAAAATAATTTTGCATATTTTTATTTATAGTAAGTAACAATATTTTTAAAACAATAATTGTGTTTTATAATTGATTTCTGGGCCACGATGGCAAAGCATCGGCTTTGGAACCGGTGGCTTTCAGGTTCAAGACCAAAAGAATAGTGTAAGCGTATCTACTGCGCATAAAATCCATCGAACCTCACATCCTTCCACTGGTGTGAAGTGGAAGTTTGGAGAAGAAGTGACAGTTCAGGTGTCGTCCTTGCCGTTTGCCCGCGATTCAAAATTACAAGGCCCGTCCCAAAATAGTACTAGTGTTGCTTTAAAATGGGACATTAATATAATTAAACTTAAAAAACTTCTTAAACTTGTTTTCAACTAACTTTCTTTTGTTCACAAGGATACACTGTTTTCGTTAATGCGCTTTCTTATCAACTTTCCTAATACTGCTTTCCATCTCATCTTAGTAACACATTTCAGATCCATCCTGTCCAGCAGGAGTATGCGTTCGGCTACAGCGTCGGAGATCATCATAACAAACAGCACCGTCAAGAAACGAGTGATGGACAAACAATCCGTGGTAGTTACGGATATACCGATGCTCGAGGAATCCACAGACAGGTGTACTACATCGCTGACCACGCGGGATTCAGGGCCCAAGTGAAGACCAATGAGCCCGGAACAGCCAACCAGAACCCAGCATCCGCACGAATCACCTCGGAAGCCCATGCACATCCAGTTGAGAATGATCCCTTTTTTTACACCAAATACGGAATTTCTAAAGGTGGATACGGCTACGGCTTGACAACTGGTCTTCTTGGTGGATTAGACTATATTAACTACCGTTTTAAATTGAAATAAAAAAAAAGAAATAGCTGAAGAATTTTTCTTATGTTTCATTGAAAAGATTATTGCAGGATGCCAATGTTTTCTTTGAATTATTTATTACAGGCTTGACCACCGGTCTTCTGGGTGGATTAGACTATGTAAATTAGTTTTTATATTGAAATAAAAAAAATAATACTGCCATGATACCTGTGTTTTATTAGAATTATTTATCATAGATAAGAAGAACTTGTGATTCATGTTTGTCTCCCTTTGCTAATATATTTGCTCTTTCTTTTAATTTCGAATAACTTAATGTAGAATAATAACTGGTGAATAAATTTACTTTTTAAAAAAATGTAACAGAACCCTTAACATTATCAAACTAATTAAGTAAAAAAAAAGGATGAGTTTAGTTACATTAAAATCCCACAAGTACGATTTTTTTTTTTTTTTTTTTTTTTTTTTTTTTTGCAATATTGAACAACAGTTTTTCAAGTTTAGTTTAGTTATATTAATATCCGTTTTAAAGCAATACTAGAGCTATTTTAGGACGGATCTCGTAATCTTGAGCAGCGATCAGAATACGAGGATGACACCTGAGCTGACACCCTCTCTCCAAGCTTCCACACAACACCATAGGGAGGACGTTTGGCTCAGACGGATTTAGCGTGCACCAGCCAGCTCACACAATGGTTCTTCAGTGGAATAGGGCGCCAAGCCTGAAACTCTTTTATTCCGAAGACACGACTTTACCACCATGCCGTTGTGGTCTATTATATAAAGGAATATTTATTAAAATGCCTATTTTTCATTTTCGCTTCTCTTGCAAAGAAGTTTCATTTATGTTCAAAGTTCTCATTCCCCTGTAAATTCGAATTTAGTCATCGAATAAATTTAAACCATCTAATAATTAATTCATAGCATGGGAACACATATACATAAAATTAAATGGTAAATATTAAACGGGATCTATCTATCTTTCGCATCATGACTAACATATAAAAGAAGTAAATTAAATACAATTGATTAAATAGGATGTGTTACTTATGAATTAGATATCTTAAATTTGCAGTTGCAGAAAATATCTGTAAATTTAATGAAATGAAATGGTGACTTAGATCTATAATTAGTTGAAAATTAGAAACTGAAATTTTTCGGTTAATGGATTAAAAAGTTATTTCAAAAGTACAAAATTTTAAAAGCAAGCATTTCAATGCAAAATATGGCAAAATGTGGACATGAAAAATTTTAAGAACATCGTGTAATAAATAATCTAATTTAATGTATTTCAAAAGAGTAAATCACATATCTCTGTGTGTACGGAAGTCAATAACAGCAGATTCAATGCATTTATTCACATCCTTTATTCACAATTTTTTATCTTTCCAAAATCAGACTTTTCAAAAAACTCGGTCAGTAAAATACAAATAAAAAGTACTAACCAGAGCCAGATTTCTTCATCAATTATTCTGTCTTTGATCATATGGGTGCATACAAAAGCGAAAGCATTAGAACTACATTTAGCAATGAAAGACAACAATTCATAACAATAAACAATTGATATAAAATTGATACAAAACATCGTCATGTTACCAATAAATGAAATGTTTTTTTAAAAATTGATTTGCAGCCAACCCATGAGTAAATAGCTACCTGTGATTCATTATTTTCTTTCCCTTTTTGATCTTTGGCTTTGAAATGTAATATTATATCCATCAGCCTTTTATTTTCATGGCGTTCACTAAAGGATATTTGTAATTCCCTTTTCATCATCTCACTGTACAAAGAGTAGTGAAGTGGTGCTATAGACACCCAAATTAACATATTTCACTGGGCAAATTAATGCATTATATTATCATCAACACACAGTTACACTTGCCACCCATCATCAGATATAACTGCATTATTTGGCACACATCATGGATGGCAAATTAAACGTGCTAATAAAAAATTATTGGTCTATAATATTTATCTATCAAAACACATAAATATTATCCAAAAATATAAATATACTGCGTAATGGCAATAATACTTTCATCCAAAAATTAAATATTTCAATTTTTAGCAGAGATAGCATTAAAAATCGTAATTTAAAAAGAAAGCCATAATCATTAGATAGAATAATCCATCCAGTTGATCCACTGATAGTTGTGGTACTTGGGGTTACTTTTTGGATCCATCGGCTTGTTGCCAGGGGGTATGGCAGTGGCATTGTATTCAGATAGACGCTTCAGAAGCTTTTCGACGATCTGAAAAAAGACAAGAAAAAAAAATTATTGGATACTACCTCTTTTTTTCAGTGATAAATGCTTTCGATATTTGTTGTCACTTCCTTCTTCTTCTTCTTAATCACCCTAACGGAAAAAGGAGTTTCTGTTATTGGTTCACCAAAAAACTTTTAAAAATAGCACTAAGGACTGTGGAATTAAACTAAATCGCAATGTTATTTTTTATTTTTGAAAATATAAAAGATAAAGAGTGATCATTTAGCTCTTAATGGTTTCGAATTGAAATTGCACTGCATTCGCCACATCTTCTAGACAGATGATCAGTAAGATCAATATATCTGAAAAAACATTTCAAGTACGGCACTGACGATCCTACACATCGGAACTTTTGCTCCCTAGGAGATTTAAAAAGACCACCAGGCACGAAGGTAAGAAAGCCCTGTTTACATGGTCCGCGGCTGGGCAAAATATTGTTATAAATCCGCCATTCACTATAATGCAGGAACGCAAAGATCTGCTGTTGTATTTTCAAGCTTGAAGTAGTAGGGAGTTTCCCATCAAAATGCCGATAAAATGATCTTAAAGGAAACTGTAGAGGAAGAATGTCAAAGAAGGACTCATGTTCCTGTTCAGATTGCCGACAGTAAATTGAGTGGTGAGACTATGAAGAGCATTTGCATAGTTTACATAACGCAGCTTTTTTAAATTTTGCGATTTCACATAAATGATTATGGAATGGAGTAATGAAATAGCTATTTATGCAAATATTTTTTTTTCAAGTAAAGTAAAAAAATTCTCTTTTTCATACTTACATTCATTGTAGTAAATTTTTAATGAGAAACTATCGTGAATTTATCAGTAATGCTATCATTCATTCTTTCTATGCCATGATCAAGAGCAATCATGAAATTCTTTGCAATCAAAATAATATTAAAAAAAGATGTGAAAACATTGCTTAAATGAAATTTATCGTATTGCCTTGTTTCTATCATAATTTGAAATTTTAATTCGCCTTTTTAAGATAAACAATTCACAAAAAATAAAAATAACAGATAAAATATAAATTAATAAAATAAAAATATATTAATAAGATCTTTATAATTGAAACCAAGGGATCTACATTTTTCGCACCTTTTGTTACCTCCTTAATTCAATAAATTTAGGCCCTTAAAGCTCTTTTCTTACTTTCGAATTCGTTTAATTTTAAATTTTCACAACAATTATTATACTTGAGAAATAATTTCTAAACCTTTATACTCCGACAAGAAATCGATGCACAATTATTCCCTAATACAGGGGCTTGCCTGTTGCTCTAAAAAATAAATGTATGTATGATTTTGTAGCGTTGAATTTCCACCAAAAATTTATCTAAATTTTCTTAAGGTTCTACTGGTATTTTTTCAGCAATCAAAATTAAAAACAAATAAACTAAACGTCAAAATGATGTATATCTTGAATGGTACCCGAGAGGAGACATCAGAGTACTATGGGTTAGTATTTTTATTACTCAGAACATACAAATAAATAAACATAACAGCTAAATATTGTCATTATAAATGAATAATAGCATGTCAGCAGTGTTAAAAATCAACCCCTTAAATATGACAATAAGGTCTATATATGAGCAATAACAGAAATTCGGTACTTAATCGGTATTATTATATGCATCGTGGATGTCATATGGTATTTCACAAGTTGAGGACAGCTATAAACAGAGATGGAGCACAAAGAGACGGATTTTAATATCGAACTCCCCAAATTCATATACAACATACTTAAGGTATAATCTAAGGAAATTTTACCTCCGGGTAATCGTCGGCCAGATTGTAAAATTCACATGGATCTTTGGTTACATTAAATAGACATGGCTTTTTAGCGGGTTTGCAGTTAGTAGATGCATTGGCAGGTTTTGGAGGACAGAAGACACTCTCTTTGGAGCCTAAGCCTTCTTGTAGATTTTTATCTCTACCGGAGGGACCGTACCATCCGTCCCATTGTCCGCTATACACTGTCCCTTGTACGAGTTTCATGTCTCCAACCCGCAAAGCCGAAACTCGGTTGATAGGATCGATGTTCAGGAGGACTTCCGATCTTGGAGATGGGCGCTTTAACGACAGTGTGTCCCAGAGATCAAAGCCGTCCAATTTCCCAAGTGACTTGACATTGCCACCTGAAATGCAACACATATCGAAAGGTTACTTATTGGGGCAGTGACTGGGCATATTAAAGTAAACTCTTTTAACGTCATCTGTGATACTGCACCACTCATTATAACTAACTAATCACAGGAATTATAACATTAGTATCACTCGTCAACTTGCCAAAACGCAAATAAAGAGAATTCTGGAATAAAACAAGAAGAAAGCAAATTCAGTTGAAGTCAAAGTTGAACAAATGATGCTGTCAAGAGAACTTACCTGCAGCCCTGTACAAAGTAGGTAGCCAATCAGTGATATGCATAAGATCCCAGGAAGTTCTTTTTGGGTTCTTTAAAAGAGGGCTCCAAATAAAAGATATACCCCTTACTCCACCTTCCCACAAGGTGGCTTTGACGCCTCGCAAAGGCCAGTTGGAGGCTGCATTATCGTTGAAACCAGCGGCCGGTCCTCCGTTGTCTGTGCTGAAAACAATGATGGAGTTGTTCAGCATGTTCTTCGTGTGCAAGCTTTTGATAATCTGACTAACTGAGTCATCGAGAGCAGACACCATAGCTAGGAAGTGAATGAAAAAAATCTATACAAAATATAACAAAGTAGTACTAAATTACCTTTTTTGATAAAACACAAAAGCAAAAAACAGTATATATATATATATGTATGTGTGTGTGTGTGTGTGTGTATGTTCGATCTACAGTACGAACTTGGGCATTGGAAGGTTTAAATGTACATTTTTTTTTTACTTTTTTAATTAATTAAAAATTAAATTGAATTTCAGTGCTTTTCCACGAGTTATTTCTTAGAAAATATTATTACACAAAAATAAATTTTACACAATTTAAAAACTAAAAAAAAAGTCTTTTAATGATACCAATTTAATAATTGTGTGAACTTAAGCAATTTCTTTAAGAACTTTTTTGGTTAATTTCTAACATTAAATTAAATTGCTGACCTGAATTTTAAATCATTTTTATAATTTCCTCATAAAAGCTATAAGAGTTCAGATTTAAATTATTACTCTTGAATTAAAAAGTTAGAAATTGGCTTATTTTTTGACATTAAATTTGACTTTTTCAGATTTGACATATAATATTTTCCTGTATTTCTTTAAATACCAAATCCAACATCAATGATGACTTTTTTGAAACTGCACACAATCTGATAACTTTTCCTTTTTTGGCATAACTAGTAAGCGCCTGTTTTTCAATATTACATAGGTTTATTGTCCTCTTATAAAGCAAGCAGTATGCAACAACTGGATTTTGCAGAACTTTTCGAAGCAATTCAGCAAAACCAGGATTGATTTTTCATAGCAATTCTTGAATTTACCTTGAACAAGCTCAGTTTCACAAATAATAAATAAACCATTCAACAAACTCAAGTATGGTAGATCAAAAATGAAAATTCTGTCATTAAAGAGATATATTTTTAAAAATTTCAGGTGGTATACAATGGAAGAAAAGCACAAAATCTTTTAACCACCCAGAGCATATCTTGAAAGGTAACAGAAACTTTTTAACAGCGTGCAGAATCGGACGAATTGCTCTAAGGAAATAAATGAAATTTCGTTCAAATCCATTAAGTGGCATGGAATTGTATAAGGTTTAAACATATATGTATAAACAAACAAATGGATAATCAATTTATATATGGAGATATATTAATGAATAGATAATCATCCAAAATGTGTTTGTTAGCAACAGATTCCTCAAGGAAGTTTTTGTTGCTTAACCACTTAATTGTTTTATTTCCTTTATATTTTATCATCTAATAAGATGACACCTTCTATTTTGGGAATATTTTCTTATTTTTATTGAAATGAAAATCTAGTGATTACTTGACCTTGACATATCTATGTATTCTAAGTGATTTTAATATTAAATTATAATCATTATGAATGGTTTATTTTTTGCTTACAACCATCAAAATTCGATGCTGATATTGCATTCGGGAAAAAAAATTAGTTGGTTAATTTATTTGGAGACCAAACCAACTTTTATTCTATAATATACTGCATTATTAATGTGAAGGAGAAAATGAAAAGTTTTACCAGCATATATTCTCCTTTTTTTATCCTTTATATGGGAGAATCGTTTGATGTAGTCAACTGGGGCTTGCAAAGGCGCATACATATTGGCACTGTGAACTGCTTGATGAGCAACATACAAAAAGAGAGGCTAAAGATTAAAAAAAAGAGAGAGATGCAATAATAAATTCCTAATTTTCTATTATTATAAAAAATCGTAATAATTCTAAATAATTGATACTCCGAAAAAATGTGTTAGCAGCTATGCTTCAATACCTCTCTTTCACTTCCACCCAATCTTCATTTATACTTATAATAAAGCTCAATGTGTGTGTGTGTGTATGTTGACGCTTTACAAGCCAGACCGTTGAACCTATAGTTACCAAATTTGGTACATGTATACGTTGGTGGTTGGGCATGTGCATCTGGAAGCCCTTTTTTCGAATTTTTAATTAGAATTAGAATTAATTAAAAATTAAGCGAAATTTCGGCGCTTTTCCGCTATAACTTACAAAAATATTATTGCACTAAGATGATTTTTGCAAAAATTAAAGATTAAAAAATTAGCTGTATTATGGTATCAGTGTTTTAACATATAATTTAAGCTTCTGTTTTAAAACGAATTTTTAAAGAAACATTTTAACTATATTTTTCAACAATATATTTCGTACAGAACAATTATATTTAATCTGCACTTTACGAGTGAAAGGAAAAAAAATTATCTTTTATCAATATGTTGCCATTAGAATGATAAAAACTCAAATTTTAAAAATAAATAATTATTTCAAATTAAACTTATAACAATGTAATTTTCTGCATGAAATGAAATAAATATGAAACATGTTTTTGCTAAAAAAGGAAAGATGAATTTTTTTTTGCCAATTTAACAATATTATTAATTAAACAAATCAACTTTGTTTAAGACCAACATGGATTTATAGATATATATTTCAATTCAAAGTCTAACGACTAATTTGTAAAACTTTAATAACAGAAATGCATCAATAAAAAAGGTCTAAATGAAGTAAATAACGGCATAGTATGTATTATGAGTCTATAAATGCTTTTAAAATGAAGAATTTTTGCCTTTTAAATAATGAGATAACTCAGTCTCTAAAACTGACTAATTTATGAAGATCATTATTCAATAAAAGGGGGGAATTCGAGAAATTTTTTTAATAATTCTTGAGATATTATATAAATTATGAAAAGTATTCAGTAGCACATGTAATACTAAAATGCTGATGAACTTCGTTTTTAACACTGACATTAAAAAAGATTAAAAGTTTCAGTAAAAAACGTTTTCATATTAATTGCAGTTTAATCACCTGCAGCTGATAGATAGTTAGAAAGACAAATAGTGCATTACGAATTTAAGGCCTTTGTAAATGCATGAGTGACTATTAAAATTTGAACCTTAAAAATATTTTGATGAAATAGCTATTAAAAGACAAGTTGCATAATGTGTTTAATTGACAATAATTTTACATAAAGTATTTAGCTGATTATTTGTAACAATAGTAAGATTGGCAAACTAGCTAGTCGCCAAAGGTGTCTAGTTTATAAATAAAAAGTAAATTTCTGAGGGGAAAATGGCAGACAAACTTTAATCTGTATTTTGCAATAAATGAAATCTCCAAATATAATTCGTGTTTACGTTCATAAAAGATAAATTGCTGATATATTGTTTTATAAGTTTAAATTACAGACAATTAGAATAAATGGACACAGAAAAAATATTATAATAAAAAAATAATACTTTTTATTTATGAAAATAATATATAGTCAATTTTATTAAAGTACTCAAAATATAATATAAATAAAAAGGTAATACAAAACTAAATGTGGAATAAAATTTTGTTACTTATACCAAACAATTACCAACTAAAAAAGTTAGGAAAAATAATAGAAACTCATTTTATTCAAGAAACTTTTAGGGACTACAAAATAAATAAAATATTAAAATTCTGAAGGAAAAAAAAAAAAGAATTTTACTGATTCTATGTATGTTGCCAAATTATAACTTTCCGAAGGTCAGATATAAGTCACTAATCAACTTTGTATTTGCTTTAAAAAAACCATTGAGTCTATTTAATTCTTTTCTTGTGGAATAATAAAAATGTAAACTCAATCTAAAAGGTCCTTACCTTATTTTAATTTCCTTATTAAAGCAATTTTCAAAATTGGTCTTATCAAAATTTTTGGTCTTAAATGTTAACTTCTCACTTATGCTATTTCTCAAAACTGCAAATTATTTTTTATTTATATAATGGAAAACAAGTAGAAAATTGGAAAAAAATCCAGGGGAGAAATTAAATAATAACAAAAGTTTAACAATTTTGAGGCAAAACAATAGTATTTTATAAATTTAGAATGAAATAAGATTATTTTTGCTGCTATATTACAATATGAAAATTGTTGAATATAATGTTCTTAAAACACTTTCTTGACAAAAATCAATAAGGGGAATTATAAGAGGCTTTTATTTGAATTTTATTCACTTAAGACATTAATTACATTTTCAAATAAATAATTTTTCTTTGTTTGAATTGAGAAAACTCATATACATAGAACATATAAAAAATGCATTATTCAGATGCAAAATAATACTTGATTCTTTTTCCAGATATCACCATAAAGGAAAGCATGAAATATTTATTAAAAAGAAGAGATAATAAAGTATATACACTTACTTTTGAAGTATTGTGATTTTGTATAATCTCTTTTGCATGGTTAGAAAACAAAAAGGTGGAATAATTCCCAATAATATTTTTAACTGACTTCATATTATGATGGAAATCAAGTCCCCATAGTTGACCCTGTTAAAGGAAAGCAATTCAGATTTCTCTCTTACAATTTTCAACTAGCAATATATCTTAAAAAGAAAAACTTTAACAAAAATGCTATGACTTTAATGCTTGAAATTTGAAAATCATCCGTATAGTTAAACATTCATATTAAAATGACAGATGTATTACAGAAGTTACGAATGAAAAGTCACAATTGCATGAATCGAAATTCAGTTTTAAGCAGTTTTAGAAATATTACTTTAGACAATATTCATACAGTTCAATTTCATTTTTAATTCTGCATAATATAAACATACATATTAATAAAATACAAAAAAAATAACACATTTTTAAAAAAAAGCAAAACATACAGTGAACAAAAAACTTTCAATAAACTTGGCAATTGTGATTACATTCTCAAGTAATTTTAAACAAATTCATCATTGCATTCGATACATCTATAAGTTGTTATAGATGTATCAATAGAACTGACCAAATTTAGCAATAGTGAGAAGGCAGTGAAATAAATGAAATTATTGCATTAACAATAAGAATTGTTATGGTATGATTTTTATGATCAAATGTTAATTTTAGCCCAGAATTACAGTAATCCACAGTACCATAAACTGAAGCATAGAACAGTCCTTTAGTAATATTCTGCAATCCTGATGAGGCAGTATGCTTAGTTACATGAAACCAATTCAGACCAAAAATTGGTAAATTTAAGAAAAACTCAATAGTGAAGTCATGATCTGGACTTCACTAACTAAATGGACATACATACCCTTTCAAAGAACAAATCTTCTCCTTTATAGAGAGTCACATAAGTAAATGTACTTTAAAAAAAAAGTGAAAATTCAGTATTCAAAGTAAAGGTAAAAGTAAAAATTCTAACAATAAAAAAGATATTTGGGAAAACAGTTCAAAGGTTGAAAGCATTCTCAATTTATAGAAGTTCACAAATGAAATCAATAAATCGTAAGAGCTTTTTGAGATAATGCTAATAATTTAGCATAAAAGATTGGACAAGGATAAGTTAACGAAGTTTTTGATATTTTACATTTTCTATTCAAAAAATAAAATAAAAAAATAAATACATGAGTTATAAATATATTTAATTTATTAAATTCTTAATTTTTTTTAAGAGAATTCTTCAATTTTTGGATACAGAATGCAAAATTGTAATTAGAAAATATTCACAGCAAAAGAATTTATGTAAGAATAATCTAAATTTATTGAATATGTTCATACCTAAATTATTTAATATTTTTTTGAAAACTGTCTGTACGGTGGTACAGTAAATTAAGTCCAATAAGCATAATAAAAATAGACACTTATTACAAGAATTTTTGAGGGGGGGGGAGGATCAAGGAATGTACTAGTGCACTTGTAGAAATTAACAATAAAAGCAAATCATATGAAAAAAGTTCTGAAGCAATTAATTTGTTTAAAAACCTTAAGTTCATATAACTCTCCAAATAGCATGGTATTACATGAAATTCTTCAGATATAAGTCCCTAAGAGAATGGGCCATTGCATTCTAGAATTTTCATTTTTACTGCCAAGATCTGGCAGGGGAGGGGGAACTACTTAAGAATCTCAGATATCTCTTTCTAAGACTAAAAGATTAAAATGCCAAGTAAGATGATTTGCAGATTCACAGCAATATTATAAGTATGAAATTGAAATATATATTTTTTATTAATAAAAAGTGTTTAGTTAAAGCTATGATTAATTAAAAATTCAAATTTCATACTTACAACATTAAAACAAATTAAAACCTTAAAAATTATCAAAAACAAAAATCCTTAAAATTGAGCAAAAACTTGAGTACATTATTTTCAAATATATTAAAGCTTGCAATAGATTTCAAAATGGTTTTAAAAATAAACATATATATAATGAAAAAAATCATATTAGTTCAATTTCAAGAGCTGATGTTTTGTTTCTGATTAAAGTACATTTATTATTATATATACACAAATAAATAATTACATGAAACAGATAATTTCTATGCACTTTATTTTCCATTACTTTCTTCCAGGAGTGTTTTAAAGTACACATATAACAGCTAAAAATAAAATGATTTCAAAATTCTTTAAGTATTTTCTTAAGTAAAATATAAAGAAAAACAAACAAACTAAGACATAAAACTTTATTTCTTAATAATAATATATCATAATTTTTTTTCTTTCTAGTTTTAAAAAAATTCCATCGAAAAGGCATTTAAAAAGTTAAGGGCATATCTAGTAGGTAAGGGTCAATAATCTAATGGCTTCTCAGAAGGATTATTACACCTAATTTCAAAAGGAATTTTTCAAATGCGAGTTGATTAATGAATATTGAGATATTGTAATCAAATTTAAAAAGCAAAAGTATGTATTTATTTATACAAAGAATCTTTTTTTGCATTTTGAATATAATATATTTATGTTGATGGAATTCGCCAACTTATTTCATTGAACTTTTTGGAAATATGGTTTAGTATGCATACTAAAAGTTGTAATAAAATAACTTTGTCAGTTTTTAAATATTTCAAAAGATTGACATTACAATGTCGGCACAATTTTTCTGTGATATACAGCCTTATGAATTTATCTTCTTTTGACCTAATCTTTATGCGTTACAAATTGCAAAAAATGCTTGAATTTAATAATGAATAATAATTAATTAAATAAAAAAATTATTTCCTTTTGATTACAATAATTTAATGCATCTTTCTACAAATAGCTAAATAGTTCTAATTTAACAAAAGAACATACTAAAAATAAATTTCAAAAGCATTTTATTGTACTTTTTAATAGTTTGTGTGAGATTTTCCCACAAGAAACCAAATTAATCACATATATTTTTTAAATGTATACGGCTCTGTTAATATGAATGAGAAATTAGGAAGAATTTTACTAAACCTTAACAATTATAAATGAAGCTGAAAAAATAAGAATAATAACAATTTTATATTAAATGGTAAGTAATATTAAGCTCAACATCAAGCAGAAAACATCATTTCATCAATAAGAGTCAACTTACCATTAACTGAGTGTGGTCAAAATAATCTTCTTTCCCACCCCAGTATCCATAATGAGAGTCAAACCCACGAAATGTAGGAGTATATTCTTTATGAAAGAAACCTAAATGCCACTTTGTAAAAAAAGAGGAAAGAAAAAAGACCAGTAAAAAACAAAATTAAGTTTTCAGTTTACAATTTTTTAAAAAGTATCAGTCAATTTTGGCATATTAGCCAATGATTATATTCAATGATCCTATTATTATAAAAATATTAGCATTATTCTTATATTATTATTGATTTTATTATGCAAAATGGGGAAGGAAAAAAAAAACAACAGTAAAAAAGCAAATATATATATATATATTAAATGATTTGATATATATACATATAGAGCTTATTTTTATCACAAAAGTGATTAAATTAAGTTTTCAGCTACAATTTAAAAAAAAGTACATTTTTGGATACTAGTCAATGATTATATTCAATGATCTTATTATTATAAAAATATTAGTATTATTCCTAAATTATTATTGATCTTATTATAAAAAATATTATTCCATATACAGTGGCTTTCATTAATTTAGCATGTTTATTGTAATTGAAAAATGCAAAATAACCTTATTTCACATGAGATTTTGACAGTGTTATTGAATATATATATATATATATATATATATATATATATATATATATATATATTTAGCCCAATCGAACATAAAATATTTAATATGAAGGTAAATATGACTTTCCCGTTTTTATTTTTATGATTTGAAAAGGTAGAGATTATTAAAAGGTTATTATTAATTTGAAAAGGTTATTAATTAAACAATTATTTTCATGACAATGAATTAAAAGTTTCAAGAATGAATTTTTATCAAAAATTTTGTTGATATCTTGCACAATCTTCTAATGGAAAATTAAATCTCTTAAAACATAAATATATACTATAAATATTGTAAACAAGAACTACATAATTTATAATTTATTAAAAAAGATAATATGTGCAATATTGGCATTTTGATACAAAATTTAGGAAGCACAAAATCAAGGATAACAACAAATATATTAAATAATGTTCAACCGATCTAAATTATTAATATTTTAAATTAAATAAATAATAATGATTTGTAATGATGTTTCATAAAAAAAGATGTTATAGAAAAAATACAAATAAAGAATAGTAACATAAAGAAAGTAGTAATAATGACCTAAAAGTCAATAAGAAATAATAATTTAAAAATCAACTCTAGATAATGCATCCATAACTTTGTTATCAGTTACAATTACAAACAGAATACCTGACAAAAAATGAGAAATGTAATCAAGATGTCTGATCTGATGTGAAAACATTCTTTTGGTTTCCCCCTCCCTTAAAAGCATAAATTAGAGGTTTCTGATTGGTACATTTAAATTCATAACCTTCAAATATGTGTTTTAACTTCTTAATTGAAATATACACAAACAAAAGTCATAAATCATAAGTACACTAATTTTGTTAACTATTAGAAAAATTTAAGATAAAAATGCATTGGGATGTAAGTTTTCATTAAAAACAGCAACCAATCTCAAAATTTGATGCATGGTCCAAATATTTAAAGTAGCACCATGAGTTGAATTCCTAAGGATGAATCAGTAATACAGTTTTAGAAAAGTATACAAATTTTCAACTTCTTTGGTTAATTTAAGAGATTTTCAGACTTTTTTGGATGTGAAGATTTATTTTTATTTGACCTTATTTTATGACCTAAATTTTTAATAGGGGTGATAAAATGAGGAAGGTTTTAGGAATGAATCCACAATAAAAAAATATACATTCACCAAAATTTCCACTACTGAGTAATAGTACTTAGCTTAGGAAAGTTTTGAATAGTATTTACTTGATCTGGATGAAGAGAAAGAACTTCACTGGAAATTTGAAAACCAAGAAATTTTAAATTATATCCAAACTTATATTTAAAGAGTTTGATTGTTTATAATACTAAAGTTTTTCATAAAGTGAACTCAGTACATTCTTCAATATTTGCAGATGCAATTAATAAATGTATATTAATACCGCCCCCCTCTCGATCAATACTTGAGCTACATCAATAATAAACGTTTGAAAAAAAGTAATACAATTTCAGAGAATAAATTGCATCTGAGTGCTTAAGAACAGATCAAATGCTTTACAAATGTTTTTATAATGGTCAAGGTGTGAAAATATTTTTCCTCATTAATAAACTGGACGAATTAATAAATTAATCAATCATGCCCTATTTAGTCAAATGCACTCTAGATGTCTAGAAAGACGCTACCTGTAATAAACTTGTGGTTGTAATCCTAAGAGATTATGTTAATTATCCTAAAGAGCAGGAGACAGGTAAGAATTCTTCTCTAAATCCAAACTGTTCAGGAAGAATAATGCTGCTGTGGTCCTTACTTCTCTGTTTCAATTATCTCGAGAATTTTGCCCAAAGAGCAGAATACGCTGGTAGGTAAATAATTTTGTAAAAACTTGGTTCCCCCCCCCCCTAGCTTAAAGAATAGAATGTTGCTCACATCCAGAGAATGACGAAGCATTAAGCATTTGTTAAAAATCTTTAATATAGAGTAGCAGTAATAAGTTTTGAAGCTTTTATTGGAATTTTAACTAGATTTGATGCTTAGCAAACAGTTAATAATTTTGCATACTTCAGGAAGTGTAATCAGTACAATTTAGTAAGGTTTCAAGAGAATAATTTAACCTAACCGTAACTTGAAATATTAAAAATTAAAAGGGTTATAATTAAGATGTTAAATTACATTGTATTAATATAAAAAGAAGATGCATTAATAGACAAAATTACTATACAGGGTGTTTGAAAAGATAAAACTTCTATAATGCTTATTAACAGTGACATTTAAAATTAAGAATCAATTTTTTTCCATATTTATCTAATTTGTTTTCTGTATTCAGAAGTTTTAGGTATTATAATGGATCTTTTAAGAGAGAATGTTTCATAAAAGAATGCTGTACCAATATTAATCTTATTAAATTTTGTTGATTAGTTTTTTTACTGTAATTAGTTTGTTTCCATTAAAATACAGAAGAAAAACAACTGATTAAACATTTTAACAAGAGACAAACAAATAAACCATATTTGATAAGTAACAAATACTTTTTTTTGTTATTACTGGCATGAGTAGCTACTAGCAGGTGATTTCAGATATCAAAATTTGGGATTTAAATAATGCCTGAAATAATATCAGTCAAGGTTTAATAAATATACAAAAATATTATTGAATGTTATCTGGATAGCCAAGCTTCACAAATTTAACTATAGTTTACACACATCTGACTTATTAGAAATAAGATTGTCAATTTAGCTGTAGTAAACCATTTAAGAAATAATGTAAAAAAAAAAAATCACCAGATGTTTCACTATAGTGAACAAAAAATTTATATTTAAAATGAGGAAAAAAATATTTTTTTTATAAAAGTACCTTCCCGACAGCATGTGTTGCATAACCTAATTTTTTCAAATGTTGAGGCAGAAGTGAATGAGACAAAGGCAAGCCCCAAGGTTGGTCAACATAAATAACATCATGCTGAGTTCCTATTAAAAATTAAAGTGAATTTCAGCAGCATGATAGAATGTCACATGTACAAAAATATGCTTCTGTTTCTTTTAAGGAAAAATAAGTTTTCAGACAACAACAACAAAAAAAGCTGGTATAATTTTGACAAGTAATAGGATTTTTTTGATGACCATATTCTATAATGAAATCAGTTTAAAGAGTATAAAGTCAATTAATTGAAAATACTTGCAAAAAAGAACTAACAAGTTAACTATATGGCAAAAAATATATATGACCATAAAAAAACTTTTATTGCCAATTTCCTGAACCAGATGTCACTGATCACAAATCAAACAGAGTAGTTTGTTTTCATATCCTATTATTCTGCATTGCTATATCAGGAATAAAACTATATTGCACACATACATTCAGAAAACATATATATATGTTTCCCTGCCTATGCACACACAGAATGTATACATATTACAAAGTATGCACTATGTAGGTGTGAGAACTGCCAATCTAATAGTTCTCACATTCAGTATGGCACCATGTTGCATCATTGATTACTCTATGATAATCACGATTGTTTTCGCCTCTAAATTGGCAGACGAGAGTTTGACGATGAAACGGCAAGATGCGCCGTTTACATTCATTTCCTTTTTTATATGATTTTATGTTAGTTAAATAATGTTTTGTACCTATATGACACTTTTTCAAGTGTTAATGCTAGTCATTGCCTACATTTGTGGAGGCTTGACCTTTCTCGCGAATATCAACAGCAAATCCTCTCAAATTGTCGGAAAATTTGTGAACGCTAATACAACAATTTATTTAATACACTTTAAATTGACATCCACAGAGACCGTGTTTGTTAAGGATGATAAAATTTTCATTAGAGTAAATTTTTACTGTAGACGTATGTTGTGTATATAACTCAACAAGAAATGTACTTTCAAGATGAGTAGATTTATCAATTTACTTCATATTTTTGTGCGACTATGATGAGATAGACTGGCTGCTTTAAATTATCAGCATAATGCTGTACAACAGTCCTGGATTAAAGGAGAAAATTGCATTCCTTGGAGGATATCGGTTTAGTTAATAGATGTTTGGCGGTAGTGTTGGCTGGAATTGTGCCAATATGGAGGTTGAATTCTGCCAAGGATCGAATTCGCGATCTTACGATTTGCAGCCGAGTAACATATCCTCTATACAAAAGGGATTACCAATGTTTAGTGGCAGTTACTGGCTTATTAACATATCACCACAATACTCCCCGACCAGTGAGTCTGTAAAGAAACGAACGATTTTATAGCGCCAAGCGTTATGGCGAGCGAAGAGAGTGATTGTTGCGCGAAGTTAGTCTGACGACTTTGGTTGCAGTGTTAAGTGAGTGTCACGACTTTGCTTTGGTTGTGTTTGCTGCGGGTAGATAGCGCCACGACAGCTTTTGAAGGTTCATCGTCCGAGGTTACCAAAGTGGCGATGATGTTGGCTGGAATTGAGCCATTGAATTCCGCCAAGGATTAAACTCACAATCTTACGATTTGCAACATATCCCCTAAACAAAAGAGATCGCCGATGTTTAGTGGCAGTTACTGGCTTATTAAGATATCACCACAGATGGAATCTATAATTTACATCTAAATTATAGAAGAAAATGAACTATGTAGGATTATGAGAATTATTTAGCAGTGAATAGTTCGATGTGTAACTTCGGTTTTACATTTCTTAATGTTGATTGTGCCCGACTGTTTCCAACCAGGCATTTGCAAATTTTCCCCCTCTCAATAAATGCGATTCTTAATTCCTTCGTAATTCATTGTATAATATTTTATTTCAATATCTCCCTTTAAATTTTAATCCTGATTGAATGCGCACATTGTATATGAGTTCTGTTTCAATTAATCAAAATGTATCTCAAATTAAGTCATATTCCATTGAATGTAAACTCAAATATGTTAAAACTAATACGAAAAAATTGCAGAACTCTGGGCTAGGTTACAATAATTTTGACCATTTTTCTCGAAAAAGAATGAGAAATTTTGAAAGATGTGAAAATTTAAATGCAGAGGAAAGCTAACAAGACTTGTTAATTTTTTTTTCTTTATCTGATTTTAATTTAATTAATTTAATTTAATTTTCTAATTTATTGCTCTTAGAAGTAACTGAGACCGACAAAGATGTTTTGAGTGATATTTTTTAAAGCCCTAACCAATTTAACAGAATTTCAGAACTACTAATCAGGTATCAGTTTTTTAATGGAAACAGGAGAACTCTCGTCTTCTCAAAAGATTTCACAAATCAAAACTGAAAGCTGAGCTAATAATGCCCATAATATTTCTTCCTTTTCCCTCACCCAGTTTTTGACGAAATAAATATAAATAAGAGTCGAGATATTAATGACTGGTGCCAAAAGGGAATCGCTCGAATACGATCCTTCGAATAACTAAGCGATGAATGAAATAAATCATTAGCTTTTCGTTTTATTATGTGAGCTCAGTGGCAGTCGCAGAAACATCACAGGAAATAATTCATTTTCTATTAAGATTTTTTTTTTTTTTAATACGATGAAGAGAATTTTTTCTTCGTCAGCGGACAACAAAAGTTAATCTCTCCAAAGAAGCGTTCGGTTCCACGGAAGCGTTATTTTCGGTGCAGCTAAATCTTTTCTATAGTCCCAGAGAAATCTACAATTTGTATCATGCTTTTAAAACAGCGCTAATTTATTTTTCAATCAATTAACTTCTATTGAAGTACATAAACAATTAGAAAAACGTGAAATGCGCTCAAATGAAATTTTGAGGCTATATTTTATAGCTATGTATGAAATTACGAATAAATTTGGCAGCATTATTCATGAATGTTTTTTTATTCATTACACATTTAATTAGTATATATGGTGCTCCTTCTGAAATAATTGTTCATAAGAACTCAAAATGTTACTCAGAATTTAAAGAAAAATTACAAATTTTGAAAATTGTCGTTAGTAAAATTAAGGCAAATAGCCGACGAAGAGAAAATTCATAAAATTCCTGCCCGAAAAAGTGAATTAAATCTAAATAATTCGCCTAACAGTAAAATGTGCTGTTTTAAATGTCATGCATTTAGACATATCTCAGTCTTGCCTTAATCGTTCTCTTGGTCTTAAATATCTTTCTTGTAATATTTTCGAACATAAATCTTCCGATTGTCACTGTCAGGAATGATAGTTCTACAGCACATGATGATATCAATATTATACATTTATTGTCTTTACCATTGGATACAAATAAAGAGGTTCTTATTTCCAACAATACACTTTTCTGGATTAGTTAATGCTCCTTAAACATTTTGCTAGGATTAAATTAAGATCGCTGACAATGAACAATAACAACAACAACAACAAAAAAGATTCTTTTATTCTGAAATTATTATTGATATATTTTTTTCCAGTTTCTATTTATATAGTACCAAAGAATTGTACAACTTATTGGATTTCGATGTGATAAATCAGGAAATCAATCAGATTTGACAATAAAACCTGACGGTGCTGTATTTTCCAAATTTTTAAATCAGATGAGCCACTTGCACCTGACAACTTTATAACGACCATTTTTGCTCATACCTCTATATTTGTATCCAAATATTTCTCAACAAACTCGCAATGACACTAGACAGCTTTTGTTAGCCTATAAATAAGTAAATCTAAAATCGCAAATATCGAACTTCGGTTTTTCTGAATAAGGCTTGTTGACGATAAGCCAATCTTCCATACTAAAAAATGGAATTATAGAGTCATATTTTTCACCTTATGTTAGTCAAATTGTCGTAGTTTGAAAGAAAGATGGGAAACATAGAGTATGTATAGATTATAGACAAATTATTTAAGGATAATTACCCTTTATTGTTAATTGATGACACTTTAGATTGTCTCAAAAATGGGAAAATTTTCAGTACTTTCAATTTGCACAATGAATTTCTTTCACAAGCGGGTGAAAGGGGAAAAAATTATTGTTATAGTAATTTCATCACAAGTACTGGCGAGTTTTTGTTCCTTTATATACCGTACGGTTTAAGTTCATGTCCTTCTGTTTTTATGCTAAACATAAATGCAGTTTTTCGTGATCTTGTCGTAAAAGGCATTGTCCTCCCTAATATGGATGACATCGGTATTCTCTCGAATATGAATCGGTGATTCTCGAACGCCTTGTTATTGTTCTAACTGTGGTTCCTAATTGTAAACTAGACATAAATTTTAAAAAATGTGTTTTTTTTCCCTTGTATAATAAGATTGAATACATAGTGGAACAAGGCAAATTTTTCTCCCTGTCCTCCGAAACTAAAGTCTTCTTAAAAAATGTAAAAAAATGTACAACGTTTTTTAGGTCTTACAGGATACTTAAGAACATTTATCCCCTCATACTCCACTAAAGCAAAACCCTTAATGATCTGCTTTGTAAGAATATCCTCTTTTATTTTCAAGTTCAGCGAAAAAAAGAAAGAAAAGAAAAAAAAAACCCTGCATTTTTGCGCTCAAAGTAGTTACTTTCTGAAAAACACGTATCAAGTATTTTTTAATCAAAACAATCCTATTGAAATTCATACAGACACGGCAAATGATGGTT
The DNA here is from genome assembly GCA_026543055.1 of Argiope trifasciata. Classification (NCBI taxonomy): domain Eukaryota; kingdom Metazoa; phylum Arthropoda; class Arachnida; order Araneae; family Araneidae; genus Argiope; species Argiope trifasciata. The sequence goes on from JAPMOQ010004286.1 coordinate 581,140, forward strand.
TGGGGGTAGTCCTACTAAAAAAAAAATCAAAAGAAGACAACCGATTTCCTTTAGTATAATGTAAAGTTCTCCTGTTCCATTCACGATTAGCGGTACTTCCCAAAAGTTGCTTCACCGGTTAATGCATTGCATTGTTAAAAGTCGCCAGTTTTCGAGATGCTGAATATCCTTATCTTCGACTGATCGCATCAGCTCATCGAAGCTCATTGTAGTGATGGCATCTGTCGCTTCTTCAAAGGAAAGGTGTCCAACAGCTGAATTCTGGGCGGTCCCTTTGAGATGGAATCACTGACACGTGTTCCAGAGCGGAAAGCCCAGCACGCATCACGGATGGACAGTCCGAGCCACGAAAGACAGAGACGACAATTGAGGGAAATTTTTGCTGGATGATTGGACGATGGAAAGCTGATGTGGGAAAATAGTTTTTGAGGACGTGAACTTTGGACAGCAGAAAAAGTGCTGGTTGGCTTTGGAGAGAGGATAGACTTCTGGAATACGGACAGAGATTTCGACGCTCCATCTTTGTAGCGGTTCTGGCTAACACCCTGTTAGCGTCTTGTGGTGTTTTTCTTGGAATGAATGGAGGGCTCTTTCCCTGATAGACCTTCAACCTACAATTGCTGTGTAAATAGCGAATATTTAACCTAGATTAGAACATATTGTTCTTCTGTAAAATTATAAGGTTGTAAATAAAGAATTTATCTGGAATTCTGTTATCTCATTTGATCGGTAACGATCAAGTCATTGCTATATTATATGTCCAAGAAAATGTCTGAAAATGAAAGAAAATAAACCAGTTACGATTAGAAGGTACTCGCTCTTGTAAAAACTCTTGAAAAATTCTGCATCTACATCCTTGGATCTCAGTTTCATTGATCACAGTCAACGTATCACACAAATCAGTATCACAGATTTTTAAAACATTAAATAGAAAAGAAATGAATTCCTCATTTCCTGATGGGCGTTATCAGATTTGGACTAGGAAATAGAGCTAAAAACAGCTTCAAATATGACATGTCAATGCTCTCAGCTAGAATCCATGTATCATGATCATTCAAGACTCTGTCAGTCTTCAAAATCTTATAGCTCAACAGACAAATAAGCACATAACGTACATACGTATAAAAACGTACTTCAAACTGCACTTTACGACAACTACATAGTCAAAAATATTTTATACAATAACACAGACGGAATCGATTTATTTGTAGAGTCAGACGATATGCAGGCCAGTATAATTAAAACAAGTCCTTAAACAAATCTGTTTTGCAGTAAAACGTATGCAGGAACTGTTAATCAAATATTTTTTTTTATTCTGAACTTGAAAAAATAAATTGAACAGTATATCTATAACTGTGTAATACACATTCTAACTAACAAAAAGCGTGACAAATTAGAAGGAATTTTGCTAGCACTTGACCTTCAAACATAAACATATTGACCACTAGAATCCCTTCCAAAGCTCTGATAAGAAATATAAGCATATTTTGTCAATTATCGATTCCTTTATGAAGTTTGTATTCCCATTTAGTTATGATTACATTTATAGAAGTATTGTCAAAGGTCAAAAAACACAAATATAATGTTATTCAAAATTAGCAGAATATATTGATTACAGGACACTTTTGTAAAAAAAGGACAAAGTAAAGAGTTTGTTTAAATGACATACCAAATATTTATAAAAATAATACTATATACTTTTTCACTATAAAGGTTGTATAAATTAAATTTTTTTTTTTAACTCCAGTCTTGTATATCAAACTCCACAAAATCCAAAATGTGCTTTCATACAATTTTCTTCTACAAATCAACTAATAACTTTCATACAAACTACTTATTCTAATTCATGCTACGAAGTCTCAATTTACAACAACACTTTTATCATCATTCTTTTAAACTTTGGTAATCTAAAACAGTGGAAATTCCAGTTGATAATATGAAGAAAACTACCATACACAAGCATGTTTTAGGACTATAAAAAGATATGCATGAACTTAAACAACTTTAAATAAATATCATTTCATTATACACATTTGAATTAACAGCATGTTACATTTAGTTAACTCTTTTAAAAAGTACCAATAATTTTTTAAAACATTGATATCAAATTTAGCAATACTTACCTGGTTATAATGGCAATAAGTAGCCAATAATTTTTTTCCTACAGTTAACATATTATATATGAGAAAGATTTTTGACAATTTTGAATGTTCAAATCCAGTTTCCTTATAAATTCCTTCAAAATCACAAAATATAAGTTCATTACTTTCTACCAGATATTTAGATTACGTACTCCAAGTGTTAAATTCAGTTGTTAATGATTTTAATTTTAGCAGAGTATTCTGATACTCAGCTATATAAATGAATAAATACATATCTGTGATATATGTAGGTATAAGCATATATAGTTACTTTTAACTATAACTTTTATTTTAAAGTAACTATATAGGTGGTCTAAATAGTTACTTTTCTTCAGCGAAACCTAAATGTTGTATAAGTTAATTATTGCTATATTTATATAAAATTAACAATTCTAAAACAAAATAACACTTCTCATTTTTTTTCTTAATTTACTATTATACATATAATTAAAGACACATTTGTAACAAGTATATATTAAAAGTTTTTGTTTAACACAACTGCAAATAAATTAACCTATTCAAATAATAATATTAGTAAAAGAGTGATATTGATAACTAACCTTCCCTACTGCATGTGTCACATAATTTAACTTCTGAAACCATAAGGGCATTAATTTATGTTTTAGAGGTAACCCGTAAGGACTAGAAGATGCTATAGGACCATGTTGAAGGCCTAGAAGATAGTGATCAAAATTTGAACAAAATTTTTATTTTTTTAAAGCATCTTAGGAAGAAGCTTTAAGGATTAATAAGGAATAGGAAGAAAATAATTTTAAAAAATGAAAGTAAAAAAGAAACTTTAAACTGATATAATTTTTATCATTGCATGTACGTTTTTAAACATCTGGAATAAACCATCAACTCTCTCCCATTTATAAAAGAGAATAAACATATTTATTTCATTTATAGTGACTTTAGAATTCAACATTCATCAATATAGGACTTTTTGAAAGAACTTATTTAGAAGTAAAAAAAAAAAAAAAAAAAAAAAACTTTATGCAGAATGTACAGAAATTGTTTCCCTTTTGTACTTGCCCTAAATTAAAATTAATCTTTTATTAAGTTATTTAAGCTACTGTTCAAAGAATTATAATCAAGTTAGAGGAGCGAAAATTTTTATAACTCTAACCTGTATGTATAGGATAAAGGCCAGTCATTAGAGCTCCCCTGGATGGGGAGCAAACAGGACAAACATAATAATTGTTCAGAATGATTCCATCCATAGCTAAGCCATCAAGGTTTGGAGTTGGAATTTGTGAAGAGCCATGAAAACTGAGATCATTAAAGCCCTGAAAAGAGAGACAGAAAAGGCATATTTATAGAATAATAAAAATAAAGATAGTAATAATAATAAAATGGATACTTATCCTTTTATATTAAATTTTCAATTGATCTTACAGTATTAGGGGGAAACAGATTTAAAATCTTACTAGTATTAGGTTGGGGTAGGAAATATTCTCTTTTGTAATTTCTCGAATAAATCTTTAAATTTAATCAGGACAAGATAATAAAATTTTAATAAAGATTTAAGAAATTTCAATTTTTAATACAGATCTATCAAAATAATACACAAAAAATGAAAAATAAATCTACCAAATTCAACAAATTGTTTGAATTAAATTAATATATTAAAAATATATATATGAAGTATTTGCAACATTGGTTTCGGGAAAACACATTTATTTATTTTCTTCTAAAATGATTATTTTAACACAAACCATGAAACAACAGAATTTTTAGAAAGTGTCATTCAAATGAGTTAATTTTATTAAAGTAGAATCAAAGATATATAAGTAATTCTAAAGTATCATAGTCAGTAAGGTGAAATTCAGCATGTTCCATTTCTTTAAACTAAATTTTCTATGGTCAACCCTGACAACAGTGTTGTAATAAATCTCTTAATAAGCTTTTGAAAGTTACCCAATCTTTTAAAAATTAACACGTAAATTAGATTTTTTATGTTTTTAAATTAATTATTGATGCTATTTACACTTACAAAAAAAAGGGGGGGGGGAGTATACATATTTTTAAATGATAACGAGTACGAAGTATGGAAGGAAAAAAAAAGAAACGAAACAAATGAAAGCTTACTAAATCATCCGCAATAAGAATGATAATATTTGGTCTTCCAAATGCGGACAAACATAATACAAGAATTATAAACAACTTCAGCTGATTTCTGACAAAAGAAAAAACAATAATACGGATTAATAGGATATAAATATTTTAATAATAAACATCTAAAAAATGGCATTTTTCTCAAGGAATCCTACTTAATCAATGTCATATCAAACTCTGATGATCGGCGTTTGAATTTATCTGTTTTTCAGTTATTCTGCGTCATACAATAGAAATAATTTGAAATCGCAAAGAATATTAATTTGGGATATGAATTCTTAATCTTATAAATATGTTTAGTTTAATGTAAAATTTGTATTTAGTGGTGGTTCATTATAGTTTTATTGTTGATAGGAAGGAAGGATGGTAGTTTGATTCCGGTGTATGCTCCTGGCCGCGTTCTTAGCTTATGCCGGGTTAACAAAATCAAAACTCGAATTTCACAAAAATTTAAAATCTGCTGGAATCGACAAAGAACGCTAGAGTAGCCTGCACTTAACGACCACCTTGGACAATGTTGATAATATGCGAGATAAGATAATAGTGAAACAAATTTTAATTGAAAACGTAAGGAGAGATTAATCTGCTTTTACCAGCAATGTCTTTAAATAACTGAATTCATACTAAATAAATGTATAATAATATAATTTTATGTATTTACAATGTAATATAATTTTGAAAAGCATGAGAAATTCTGCAATTCTATTTTCATTTTTTTCTTTATTAAAGTCAAGAATAACACATTCGCTTTCATTTAAGGAAAGTGGCAACCTAATCAGCTGAAGAAGAGGGAGATTATGTTTTGGTTTGTTTACTGATAGCAGACTGGAATTTTATTGTTTTTTTTTATGTTTCAACGTAACACTTTTCTTTTAGTTTAAATATGTTTAAGTCTTTGAAATTCATCCGCTACCCAACAGAGTATAGTATTTATTATAAAACTGGAAAATTTATTCGTATTTCCAACGTATGTTTAAATTTAATTCTTTTCTACATCTCTTTTTCCTTATCCTCATTTCCCTTTGTATAAAGTTTTACCTTAATAAATTTTTATTGATATTAAATTTTATGTACCAGTGTGCTCTTAATTTCTATTTGGATGTAATTTTTATAGTTTTTAATTAGTAATTGCACTGTCAAAAAATATAAAATTTTCTACTGCATTTAAAATTATAAAATGGTATCTAGTTGTAATTATTATTATCTTTAAATACTTGCTATTCATTTAAAAAGTAAAAATAAAAGGTCTATAAATACTATTTTTATTACTTATTTATTTTTCTTTCATTATTGCAGACACATGGAATTATATATCGTAGATGCACCACGTAAGTAATGAAATTTTTTAAGGTTTTTTAAAAAATTAAACTCAGTAATAAAAATACATGTTTTTATTTTATTTTCTCTCTTTTATCAAACATTTTAAAAAAGTCTTTATGCTATGCATTTGTATTTTTTAAATTTTTATTATAAAATATTTATTTACATTTTGTGAAAAAAATTCTTAACTCATATTTTTAGAGTTCATGGAAAGGATCTTCAGTTTTTACAAAGAAGTATAGTTCCTACATATCATTTCCAAAACAGTTTACCACGATTGCCTATTCCAGAATTAGAAAAAACTTGTGAGAGGTATATAACTGCTTTACAGCCTTTTATTAGTAGTGATCGTCTGCAGAAAACCCAGCAGATAGTTCATGAGTTTAAGCATGGAGAAGGACAGGGTAAAATTTGAAATTTTTATCTATGTTATGCTTAATAATGTATGTGGACTTCTGATTTTTAAAAAAATATAATTTCTTTTGTACTTATTTATTATCTATATGCCTATGATAAAATTAGTGTTGAAAGTGCCTATTAACGTGTGATCTTTTGGGATTCTTTTGTAATTTATTTCTGGCATAATATTCTAATTCCTCCATTTCAAAATTTCTTTGTGTCATTGATTTTATTTTTAATTTAAACTTTTGAAATCATAAGATTGTGTTTTATTTGTTTTTTAAATTTTTAAAGTAATAATTGCAATAATTAGATTTGATACTCAGTTCTTAAAAAAAAATTCAGTATGTGCAGGTATATTATCAGCAACTTGATAAATTTTATTTTAATCTATTTTATTAAAAAGTTTCTTGGTTAATTTTTTTTTGAAAGAATGCATTTTTTTTTGTACTTAGAATTTCTTATAGAAATTGCATAATAATCAGTTAGAACTTTTAGGGTTTATTTCAAATATATCTGATTTGGGTGCCATGGTTTTGATACAAATTTAGGGCATATTTGTTCTTCATCTGTGTTCTGTCAGGTGAGTGAATGTGCCCCCCGTAAAAAGAGGTTGTGAAAGCAAATGTGTGTATCATCATAGGAGCTAGAAGTAAGACTTTTGCCCCGTAGGCGCTCAGGTGTCTTTACCCACAGAAGTTACTGCACCCTCTTTCCATGGCATTACGAACACAACATCATCATCATCAACAACAACAACTAAGAAAACTGACGAAGGGCAAGAATTTAGAGAATAAACATAATTTGAGATAAAGCTAAAGATGTTAACAAACATTAAGATAATGTGTAATGATCCTTTCCTTTTTCCTTCAATAATGATTATATATTGAAATACTGGAATGGTATCCTGAAGGGGGAATGTGAAATAAAGATTGCTTCGGATTTGTTGTAGCATGAAAAAAATTTAAACTCCTTTTATTTTTAATATTTAAATTTAGTAAAAAATTTATCTTAATTATTTTTTTATATATGTTTGTTTTATTTTTTATATGTTGTTTGAGGAGAATCGGGTTTGATCAGTAAAAAATTTCTTTAGCTGCTTTTGTTCTTATTACATTGAAACCTCTTTAGTACATTACTAAATGGTCATTATAAACTTTGTAGATAGAAAAATAAAATTTCTTTTACTTATGGATGAGTGTTGGAAAAAATATTTTATTCATTGCTTTTTTTTTTGTTCACTATGGAGATTTTATAGATTTTTACTATAAGCTTGTGCAGAAATCAAAATATTTTCATACGTTTGAGTACTTTAGCTGATTAATCCTTGGAATTTGAAATATATCTATAATTATAATATGTATAAATATATGTATAATTATAAATTGTTAAATAGTATAATTATATTTGCAATTGTTAGAGAAATAATCCTTATTTCACTTTTTGGAACATCCTGCATGTATCAAAATGGTGTTTCAAAATTTTCAGTGAATCGAAATAATTTAGTGAGGGCTGTATATTTAGTTTATTTTTGTATTAAAATGCTTGCTGAAATTTTATTCTTTTTTTATTGCAATGTAATTTTTAATAATATTTAAATAATTCTCATCTACTGTTTTATATTTATCATTGATGATTTATTTATTGTTAACTTGGTTGATTAATTTACTTGATACTATTCATGAGTACTTTTAATATTTTATGTAAAGCAAATTCCATGGTAGTAAGCTTAAAATCGTAATATGATAATTACTAAAATTATTTTTTTTTAAATTTCAATTATTTTAACCAAAAAAAAAAAAAAAATTCAAAATTTTTTAGTGTATCCAACTAATTTTTATGACTATTCTTTCAAAGATCTAACTTCTTTGCATATGTGATTCTGACATGATGTTTTTTTACAGAACTTCAAAAAGAACTTAAAGCTTCTAATGCAAGAAATAAACATACTAGTTATATATCTGGTAAGAATTTTTTAAGAAGTCTGATGCAGGGTGCGCCAGAGAAACTTACTTACTTGAAAGGCCAATTAAATCAAAAGTACTTCATTTATTGTTTAATTCTTTTTTTTTATTTGAGAATACAATATCCCATTTTTTTTCCACACAGTTTTGAAAATGACATCGGTTAAATGGCGACCCCCATTGTACATACACTGATTAAGTCGATTTTTGAAGTTCGTGTGTTCTCTTCGCAGCATATCAATCTGTATTTTGGCAATGGCATCGCGAATGTTGTTCTTGAGATGAGCTATTGTCCGTTGTCGATTGACATAAACCAGTGATTTCAAAGTGAGCCTCGTCACTGAAAAAAAAGACCGCGTCTTCAGGCAGGTTGCCAAGCAGCATTTTACATGCATTTTGACGGGGCAACAAAATTGCTTTCAGTTAACTCTTGCACAACAGCAAATTTATTGGGATGAAATTGAAGGTCTTGATGGAGAATTCGTCTTAAAGTGGTGTCAGAAATTCCCAAAGCTGTTGCGTGTTTGCGAGCCGAATGCAGAACTGACTGCCTCGCTCTTTCGACATTTTCCGGAGTTCTGGTGGTCCGTTAATGTCCATTTCTGGGTTTAACGGAATCAGTTAACCCACGACAGAATTGAATTACGGCCAGGAACGGGTTTGTGAGGCGGAATTTCAAAGCGAGCGCGGATGGCACGTTGAGTAGCAGTGAGCGACCGTTAGAAAAGAAAAGAAGCTCTCGACGGCGAAGGCCCGCTGTTTTCTAGACAAGAGCATGATGGCGATTGACTAGAACAGGAAACAAACATGGGGACTTTCCTCTCCAGTAACGCCACCATCATCCGTCTACTTACTCAGCTCACTGCTCGGGAATTTTTTTCCAATAAGTAGGTTTGTCTGGCGCAGTCTGTGTATATTTTGATTTTTTTCAGATGTTTTTTGAAAACTGCAATAATTCAAAATTTGCATACCTAATTCTATGAAAAAATGTTTTGCATTTCATTAAATTATTTGTATTATTCGTTAAATAAATATCATTTGTTGTTATATTTGTATATTTATTTAAATAGGAAATTTTATTTGAAAGTAAAAGACTTTTCAGAATTGGTTACTATGTCATTTACATTTTCCTTTATTATATATATATATATATATTCATTTCTGTGTATTGAAACATTTTTGAAAAAGAATTTAATTCCCTCCTCCCGTTTTTTTTCATGCTTTCTGAAGGACCATGGTTTGACATGTATTTGAAATCCAGGGTTCCACTTGTTTTGAATTTCAATCCTTTCTTAGCATTTAAAGATGATCCTAAACCCAAGTATAATAATCAAGTGAGTTTTATATAAGTATAGTGTGTTTATTTGTACATAAATATACTTATGAAATAAAATGATTGTATAATTTTAGTTTACAAAATTTTATTCTCCATTAAATTTAATAAAAAGAAATTTTTCTGCAACACAAAATAGTTTTTAAAACATGTTTCATGTTCTGACTTGACAAAGAAATTATATGACATTTAAAAGGATTTAATGAATTGAATTACAGCTGTATCAAATTAAATATGATAAAATTTTTTGACAAAACTGTACATTTGTAGACATTTAAGATGCCTTAGAAGTAAAAATAATTCATTAATATATTTCTATTATGTTTACAAAAAGTATTTATATACCTTAAACATCATATTTGAATTTATTTGATTATAACTCTTCATAATGCTAATGGGTAATGATCATTATTGTATGCATTTATTAATACAGTCATTGTAATTGTAATTAGGATAAATTATGTAATCACTTCTATTTTATTTATTCAAATACTAGTTTTAAGGAAAATATTTTTGAATAATATTTTCCCTTTTTTATTAAAAAATCTGAATAAATTTAAAACTGAAATATGGTTAGTTTTAATTATTTTTTGGTTTTAGTTTTTAAGCAAGTCATTTTAGCTACTTTAAAATTTGTGCTCAAATAAAGTAATGGATTTGAATCTTAATAGCATAAGATTATATATATATGCATATAATAAAGCTCAATGTGTTGTGCTCTACAGGCCAGACTGTTGAACTTACAGCTACCAAATTTGGTACGTGTTTAGTTTGAAGGTTGGGAATGTGCACCTCGGAGCCCTTTTTTCGAATTTTTAATTAAAATGAATAAAAAATTAAGCGAAATTGCAGCGTTTTTATGCTATAACTTCCGAAAATATTATCGCACAAAGATGATTTTTATATCAAATTAAAGATTAAAAAATTTGCTTTCTTATGGTATCAGTGTTTTAATATATAACTTAAGCTTCTATTTTTCACGAGTTTTTAAAGAAATATTTTAACTATACTTTCTAACAATATATTCGTACAAAAAAAAATTTAATCTGCACTCATGAGTGAAAGGGAAAAAATTATCTTTTATCAGCCATCATTTTAAATTTATCTTTTGCCATCAGACGGACAAAAACTCAAATTAAAAAATAAATGACAAACATATTAAACATATAAAAATGTAATTTTTAGCACATATCTGTATGAAATGAAAATATTATGAAATAAAAATATTATTATTCACATCATTTAAATATTTTTGAAAGTAAAGCTAAAGCATGAATTTTATGATGGATATAAGTAATTTTTTTGAATAATTCTTGAAATATTACAAAAATTAATGTAATTATTTAGTAGTACTCATAATGATTCTCTTTTTACTTATATATATATTTACAAAATGCTTGATTTCATTAAAAAATGTTTTTAATATCAGTTTGCAGTTTAATCATTTCCATTTTAATTTAAAGTTGCAATTTTTTCAAGAGCTGACAAAAATTAGAGATATATATAGTATTTTACTATCCTAAGGTCTTTATATCTGCATGAGTGAATTATATTACTATCAAAATTTGAACCTTAAAATTTTTTTTTCTGAACTAGCTATTAAAAGACAAGTTACATAAGATATTTAATTGACAATAATCATAAACTATTTTATTGACAGTAATGTTAATTTGATAATTATTTTTCCAGCTGTACAATAATTTAATATTAAGAAATGTATGGAATCTAATTCTAATAGTTCTATAATGAGTTACATCCGACTTTTTTTTTTCAGTTGCTTAGATCAACAAATATGATTGTATCATCACTACGTTTTTTGAAATCTCTAAGAGAAAATATCTTAGAGCCTGAAGTTTTTCATTTGAATCCTGAGAAAAGTGATACTGCTTTCTTTAGAAAAACAACAAGGTAGTATGGTGTGAGCTATTTTATTTCTTTTACTTTTTGTTTAAAAATGCTTTAAAAAAATGATATTAATGCTAATATTTTTTGCTATTAAATATTAATCTTAAAAAGCATTGAGTACAATATTTCATCTCTGCCATATGCATTATACACACATAATACTGCATATACCAAATTTAATATTCATTGCTTATATATGAATAATGTAGACATTTCTTTTGCTTTTATATTGTTATTTTTTGTTTTTAAATAACACTGAATGATTTTCAACTGTATAATGCTTTTATAATGAATTATTTTTCTTTTATTAATATGAAAACTTGATGAGTTTATTTTGCCAGCAGAAAAGCTTCATTAATGATCCTTTATATTTAATATAGACTGCGAAAAAGAAATGCCATTTTGTAAAATTATGTAACAATTTCTAAAATTGAAGCATGAACTTTTCATTTCTAACCATGAAATTTACTAATATATTTAGTTGGAAAAGTGTTATAATTTAAGCTACAAATAATTGTCTTCGATGTCCATGTAGAACTTCTTTAATAAGCTTCAAAACATTGTACAAGATTAAGATGTGCTCTTATTGTTTAAAAAAATAAGTTTATGTCATTTAATTAATTAATCACCACCCTTACAAATTCCTTTAAAATTATCATTATTTATCACAAGTTACTATTATAATACTTTAGTCTCATATAAATAATATTGTTTAAAATATTTTCAAGAAAAGTTTACGGCATATAAACATTTCATGCAAAATTGTTTGGTGAGACCAAAGTAGATATAGAATATCTTGGTGTTGATAAATTTATTGGATATACTGTAACGAAATTTTAATTTACTGTAGCTATTTGCTTTAAAATTATTTTTGAGATAAATTAATCAGATTAAATTGATTGTATTATTTTTTTACATTGTATAAGCTGAGAAATTTTTATGTCTTTGTTCTTCATAATTTTAGATTGATTCCTCAATCTTTTGCTTGGTATGGAGCTTACTTGTTTAAAGCTTTTCCTCTTGACATGAGCCAATTTGGTAATCTGTTTAATTCGACACGTATTCCACGTCTAGGAAAAGACGAACTACAGGTGTATCCAGATGCGCAACATATTGTTGTTCTAAGAAATGGTCATTTTTATGCTTTTGACGTTCTGGATGGAGATGGTGAACTTTCTGATTTTATGGTTTTAATGTTCATAAATAATGAATGAAATTTTTAGTGATAAATGTGTTTTTGCATTATAAATTAATTCTAAAATGTGTGCTTTGAAACTTAACTGCTGTTTTATGATTTTCCTATAATTTTTTTTCTATGTTTTTGTATTGTAAAAACTTTTAATTACATATTTTTCCAATATTACAATTCTGTAATTCTATACATGTGATATTTATGTTGGTTCGGTATTTTACTGCAACTATACATATCTAAATATGGTTTTAAATAGTGGATTTAAAATTCATGAAATAGCTGTAATCATAGTATCTAAATTTTTTTTATTATCCAAATTTCAGATGCTTTTTTTTGAAATTTGGATAAAGTATTATATTGTTTCTAGATTTGTTTATACACTATTGATATATATTTGATTAGTAATGTTAAATAATATGCTTTGCATTTTCTAAATTCAATTCTAAGAAATTCATAAAAACATAAAATTTTTATTAAATAAAAAAATTGTGTTATGTTTTAATTTATCATAAATATCCTATCTAAGAGGCACCTTAAAAACTGGAATAACAAGCCATTTTTGTGGAAGTTGTGTCTTTTTTCCATTATGGGTAATGAAATGGTGTTGGGGTTGACTACTTCCATATATGATAGGACTTCTCCCGTAAAGAAAGGATTATGTTTTCTTTAATGTTAGGCATTAAGACTCAACAATAGTTTTCATTGGAGTTCTAGAAGGATATGATAATGCAAGTCATTCAGTTTACCTTGATTGCAATTAAAGTGTAAAGTTAGCACTTTTCAGATTATCATACACACGTATGCATGCAAGTACAAAAATACAGACACACAATTTACTTATAATTTTTTATTCTGTTGATGAGCACAAAATTCATGAACATTGTAGTTTTACTTAGTTTTTGAACTAATATTTTTACTTTTAATGGAATATTTTAGCCTCTTCATTTTAGTTTGTACTATATAATGTCATATAATTTAAGCTTTGTCATCTTTTAAAATTTGCTTGTAAAACATGCAGGTTAAAGGGGGGAGCTAAATTATTCAGAACAATAAATTATAAAGAAAAATAAATGAGTAATATCATTTATTACTTTATGAATTTACACAAACATGAATGATTATCATAAACATTTTGTAAAAAAAATTCTATTCTCAGAGTTTGGAAAGTATTATACAAATACTTATTACATGATGCATCTTTTTCACTTTATTTTTTGACTATACACAATTCATATAAACTTTTGTATATGATTTAGTATATATCAGTAACAGGAGTTTGATGGCTTTTCATTGAAAAGTTATTTTTCTTAATTACTCAACATAGCTACTCAAAATGTACTTAATTTATTTGAAAATCTTTGCACAGTTTCAGAATTGACAAATTATTACCTATAAGTTTTATATGACTATGAATAAGATATTTTTACCAACAAAAAGCAAGTAAAGAATATTTTTGAATTAAAAAAATGGTTTTTTTATTTATTTATTTAAGTATTTTTTTATTTTGCATTTTTTAAAAGTGTAAACAAATTTTTAAAGTTTAAAATTAAAGTAGACTTTCTTAATTAAAAGGACAATATTTTAAGGAATTCTAAGTTTTTTTTTATTATTGCTTTCCCTTATGTAGAGCTAACAGATGTGTGAAATTTAAGTGTTAAAATTTTTTTTCAAATTTTATGCTAGAACAAACATATTATTCTTAATTGCAAAAGTAATATTGTGAGAGAATATGGAATTCTTTTGATCACAAGCTAGTCACTGTGCTGACAGATTTTTTTTTTTCATAAAAGAGATGCAACTATTTGAGGAAGAATAAAATTTTTGGGGATAAAAGTCATTCTATAGGTATTTTGTTTCTAAGGATGGTGGGAATAATGTATTGAAAGGTTAAACCAATTACCAAAAGTATTTAAATTCTATGAACCACTCCCTTTTGCATTATTTCATCATTAATTTATGTGCATAATTGACCCAACAAGGCTATATTAAGAGCATCATGCTTAAGATGTTTTAATATACATTTCAGGTATATTATAATACTTTGTGTAATACATAGCATTTACGTTTTAAATTTGTTGGATTGTTTTCACCAAGTTAGATTTTAATGTCTTAAAAAGATATGTATGTGCATATGGGTGTCTGTGTATATATATATATATATATATATATATATATATCGTCAGCTAAATATTATTAAATTTGTTTTTTTTTTTGCTCTTTTCAGGAAATATAATTCCTCCCTCTCATATTAAAGATCTCATTAATTACATTCTATCTGACTCACAATCTCCTCCATCCCACCCTGTGTCTGTATTGACGACCGAAAATAGAGATGTGTGGGCAGATGCTCGCACTCGGCTAGAAAAACTTGGAAATGCTGAGCAATTGAAGGTGATTGATAGTGCAATATTTGTTTTAGCCTTAGACGAAGAAACCCTTGGAGATGACTTGATAAAATCAGCTCATCATATGCTTCATGGACCTGTGTACAACAGGTTGGAATTTTAAATATATGTCACTTTATAAAAATGTTTTCCCCTGCATTTGTTATATCGCAATTTTTCACTTTGTGTAGTTTATGTCAATTGTATAAATTCTGTCATTCGATTTTATACAGTTTTATTCCAATTTATGTAACTTTATTTCATTTGTAAAATCTATTATTGTGGAAATATTTCTTAAAAACACAAAAAGAAGTTTTTATTAAAAAAAATTTTTTTTTTCAGTGCCAGACAGCATCTATTGCTTGTTAAGATCAATACTAATAACACATTCAAAATTACTTGGCTATTTACTCTTTAAGCTTCCTTCCCTTCATTATATTTCCATTCACCACAAAAGCAGAACCTTCTGAGGAAATTTGAGCCTCTTACTGATAATTTGAGAAATTCTGAAGATATTTTTATTATTTCTGTTAACCAAATGGTAAAATAATTATATGGTAAATATATAATTCAAGATATATAATAATTTAAAAAGTATATACTGTCTTGAAATAATATTATTTTATTGTTTACTTTCAATTCCTTCCCAATTATTTTACTATTTCAAATGATTAATTAAATCTAATAATGTTTATATAATTTAATTGAAGGCATTTTAAATACAAAGACTTATTATTATGAATATTTTCGGTTTAGAAGAAAATATAAATTAGAAAATTTTTAGTCTCAAAGAGGAAATCTAGAAATGATAGGGGGAAAATTTTTTTTTTTGATAAGTATTTTTCTTAGTTGATGCTTAACACTTTGCATTTTGTATCTTTATTTTTTTAAAATTATTTTAAAATTAATATCTTTTTTATCTTTTATTATTTTGTCAGGTGGTTTGACAAGAGCTTTACCCTAATAATAACTAAAGATGGAAAGGCTGCCATTAACTTTGAACATGCCTGGGGCGATGGAGTTGCTGTACTGAGATATTTCAATGAAATTTTTTCAGATTCTACCAAAAATCACTTTGTGGGCCCAAAAACTGTACCGGGAAATGTAGATGCTTCTCATCGAGTGAAAAAATTAGGTTACTGATTAATAATTTTAAGTAAATTTAGTAATTACTAGTAGTAAGTTACTTTGGTAATTACTAGATTCGCTATTTTCCCAAAATTACTGAATATGCATTTTTTTTTCTATGCTGTATTAAAATGGAAATTTTATTGCTTAAAGTGGATATTTTCTTCCTTAAATTGATGTATTAACAAAAGTGGATTGAATGGTTGGAAACTACAGCTAATAAGCTGTAATTTTTGTTATTTTAAATCCAAAATAATATTATAAGGGAAATAATTATGAATTTATCATGAAAAATAAAGTATAGTCTTTAAAGAATAAGAAATTTGATTGCTAATCTAAATTAAATAAAAAAATTTAAAGCATGCGGGAAATGGTATTTTATAATTTTTCCATCTTATAGATTTTTTTTTGGATGACTCTATGAAAACTGTCATTAAGAAAGCTGAAGAAAATGTAAAGAGTACAACAGACAAGTTGCGTTTGGATGTTCTTCAGCATTATCAGCTTCACCGTGAATGCATCAAAGGATTTAAACTTAGTCCGGATTCTGTTGCACAGCTAGGATTCCAGGTACCATTATTATATAGATAAAAAATTGTAAGAATTTTGGAAAAAGTATCTTTTAAGAAATAATTCTGAAAAATCTTATATAGTTCCAAATATTTATAATCTTTGCAATTAGAAAATATTTTGATTGAAAACTGTGGTGTGACAATATTCTTATGACAACTATTTTGGAAAAGGCTTAAGCATGTATTAAATAGATGGTGTTAGAGACTTATACAGGGAATATTGTAAAACATCAAGCACATTTATTGATACTGTCACATGTACACGAAGATATTACTGTAAAGGATTAACTAAGAACATGAAAGAAAGTTGGGGACAGCTTTGAAAGAATATTGAATTGCATAGATGTGATGTAAAAGATTAACAGTAAAAGTTTTAAATATATACACAGCTTTAGCAGTTTACATAATGGCTGATTCTACTTAGGATAAATTGGGTTTAGAATTAGAGAATGAGCATTGATATCTAATAGACTGAAATGTCTATTTATAGATCTTAAATTGAAGATCTTTCTTAGTATTTATGAAAAAAATGTATACAAATTTTATTTCATATAATTTACACATGAAAAATTGATATGCTTTAAAATATATAATCAATTTAATTCATTGATTTCAAAGTTTTTCTTGGAAAAAATTGGTTTTGATAATAATATGCGAGATATTTTTTTCATCTTTTTTGAAATTTGAAATATTTATTTTTCGAATTACTTTACTTTCAATGATTTACTTATTACATTGAGATTTACTTTCAATGAAGTATTCTTAAAATATTTTATTTTTGACATATGTTGGAAATATTGGCCAAAAATTGCATGGGATGATATGAATTTGAATTTTTTTATTATAGTTCAAATTTATTTTCTTAATATTATAGAAATTGTGGGGTAATGTAATTTTACAACACAAAGGATTTAATTCATCATTAGTATTAAACCAAATATTTTTTTCCGTTTATTGAAGCATTTGTAGTATTTTATTCTGGTTTTAACATTCTTGTAAACTTTCAATATAAAATTAATCAGCTAAGAAATATACATATATAATTATGCCATTGGAAACCAACTTTTACTTTTACAAGATTGAAATTCAGCCTTTCCTTGAAGTAATATACTCCTATTGCTATATTGTAACAAAATTTCATCAACTTCAGCCTGTTATTCAACAAATTGCTTCTAAGGCAATTATTAATTTTAAATAAATGCCACATGAGAATTTTCAAAGGTAATAGCATTATGAAATGCAAATTTGTAGTTAGATAAATTGCATTTATCTGCATCATATTAATAATTTTCTTATTTAAAATTGTTGTAAAGTAAGAAAGTACAAAGTTTATATACTATAATCTAAAAACACTAAGTGTAAATAACAGTTAACTATCTTTAAAATGTTGATTTGCAGTTCTATTTATCCAATTTTTTTTAGATGGCCTTTTATAAACTCCATGGCAAGTTTGTTGCTACATATGAATCTTGCAGTACGTCTGCATTTAAGCATGGAAGAACTGAAACAGTAAGACCACTGACTTCAGCTACTAAGCGATGCATTGAAGAATTTCATAAAACCAGTCGACCCTCTAATTCTGATTTGAAGAATTTGTTGAAGGAGTGTACCAGAGTTCACAATCAGCTTACCAAAGAAGCAGCCATGGGTAATATGCAAAATAATCTATTTTATAGATGTTAATAATGCTTATTTCATAAGTTGTTTATAAATTGTTTTTAAATGTCAATTAAGCATTTTTTATAAAAATATTACTGCAGCTTTTTATAGTGAAACCCATCTGTAATAAAATAACTATAATTTGCTGGGCAGCTGATTCACAGAGATTAATGATTCTTAAAAGTTTCAATTAAATATATGTGATTTCACCTATAAGGTATTTTTTAATTTCAAATTATAAAAACATGTTAAACATACTATATATACATATATATAGCCAAAAAATTGAATTAGGAAAATAGAAATAGTTAAATTTCAACTAAAATAAAGATTTTCCTGCTGAATCTAAACATTTTTATTTAAAATATTACAACAGAAAATAAAATTGTACAGCACCAAAATTTCCTGTTGTACAAAATTTTTATTAAAATTTGAGTAATAACTTGTTTTTAAAAAGGTTCAATGAATATCTCTCAGGTTTAAAAATAATCAATTATCTACAATATGAAAGCAGTTTTTTTTTAAAATTTTTTTTTATCAAGAGGAATGATAATTTGTTTTTGTATGGAATATTTTAGAGCAGCAGTATTTTATAATTGACATAATTTAAAAATTTTTCATTATAGTTTATTTGTGAAGTTATTCTTTACGTGTTAAGTACTATACACTTCAAAAATATATTAAACATATGCCCTAAGTATATATATATATATATATATGCAAACAAACTTAATTAATTTTATATGTCTTACATCAAGAATTGAAGAAAAGTCTATTACGAAATATTTTATCTACAATCTCAATTTTTTGCAACACTGAAATATATTGCAAAATATCTTTAAAAATGTTATTTTGAAAACTGCTACATATATATATATATATATATATATATATATATATATATATATATATATATGGAGGGATGGATATTTGTTACTCAATCATGCCAAAATGGCTGAACAGAATTGGATGAAATTTAGCACAAAGATATATTATAGTCAGGAATAGAACATATGTTACTTTTTATTTCGGTGAAATGAGTGGTTAAATTTTTATCAACTAAAAACTAGCTTTCGCGCCCAAAAGCTGAGGTCAAATCCCACGAAAGTTTTCCAATCCCCCCCCCAACAGAATTGAGGTTAGGCTTAGAAGAATTTCGATCGATTCTTTCAAACGATTCTATTTATTTTCTTTGTGTTTGATGTATTTAAAATCAAATATTGTTAATGAATCGATCTTTTAGATTCATTTTAAAGTACTTTTAAATTAAAAAAAAAAACTTAATAAAGGAAATAAAAAATATTTAATCCATTCATTGCCGCTACTGGCGTAGGAAAGCCAGACATGTGCGTTACGCCAACTTGCATTGAGAGTTCGCGAAGGGCCCGTTTCAGAAGCTGGGAGTGAATCCATGGCTGCTATGATGTCTCTTGAAGCTGAGCAACCATAGAAGGTTGGCAAGCAATTCATATAAGCTTAAAAAAAGGGTAGCCATTGACCATTTCTGTTTTTGTCTTCGATCATTCTAACGTGAAATGGATAACACGTGCAAATTATGTTACACGCATTTTTTTAATAAACAGTATTTAAATAAAAATTTGTTTTGCTTTCATAAACAACCGTCCAAATCATATTTCTAAATAACCAATGAGCATTAAGATTAACATATCCCAGCTTCGGATGCAGGCGCCTGTAAAGTTCGTGTGTGATTGTCGTGACATCAGCTGTGTTTGCACGTGATGACAATTATGTTTTCATTTAAATCAAAAGTTTAAAAATTATGTGAACAATACTGTTTTAGCTATCTCAGTAGCTATATCAGTTTATGAAATTTTATGAAGCATTTAAATCTGATTGAAACAGAAAATGATTTTAAATCGTTTTGCTTATTGTTTTAATGCCATAAAAATAATTATATTTAATATTTTTTTTAAGTATTTTTTTTTCATTTGGTGCAAAATTTTGCATTTTTGTCTTTGAAAACTTGTTTAGGAATTGCAGTTTATTATTTTTTGTTTTATCATAAACTTGTTTTACCTCTTTCTTTTTTTTTTTAAGGTCAAGGATTTGACCGACATTTATTTGCATTGCGCTATCTTGCTGAACAAAAGGGAATGAAAATTCCAGCTTTGTATCAGGATCCAGTTTATGCTGAAGCTAATCACTTTATTCTCTCTACATCAACACTTTTTGGACCAGCATTTAGTGGAGGGGGATTTGCTCCTGTAGTGCATGATGGTTTTGGCATTGGATATGGTTTTCTAGACAAGTCAACAGGTTGCCTTGTGAGTACCTATTCACCTCACAGAGATGGAGCTGCTTTCGTGGAGGCACTGCGTTCTAGTTTTGATGATATTTATGAAGTTCTGTCAAAAGTTTAAATGCATTAATTTTGATGGCGGGTTTTTTTGAATGAAATTATTTTTTTCATTCTATATCATATATATATATATATACACTAAATCAAAATCTATTTTTATATTTCTTTTTTATTTAATTGGTTCTTATTTTAAATATATTTATTGAACCCTGTGATTGGTGCTTTTATAAACTATCTTTTCTTTATTTATTGACAAAAGTTTGCAATTTTAGGATCTTAAATTTAGTGAATCTTAGTTTGAATCTTAATGTTTAAATTTTTAGAGGTGTTTGTGAAAATATGCCGTATATATTTTATTTTGTATGATAATTATTCTTTAAAGAATAAAAGTGTGGTTTTTTCTTGTGTTTACGAAATCTTCTGTCTCCTTTTTGTTATTGGTTAATTTATTTTAACTATTAAAGTTATGTGAGTGAAAAATTGGCATTCACACTTTTTCAAGTAAAACACTGCTGCTACTCTGTGAAAACAAAATAAAACATTGATTGATTTTGATATATTTGAACCTCCCCACTTTAACTTTCAAATACAATTAATTAGTAAATGATTGTGAATAACATAGGTTAGGCATTATGAATAACTAATTAAAGTTTTCGTTTTAATTTTTGATTAAGTTTCAGTATTATATTCTATTTCATTTTGGAAAATAATATCCATACATCTTATTTAAAAAGTTTTAAATATTTCATCTTATATAATTTTTCAAAAATTGAGCTATAAAAATATTAATATTTTACATTACTATTAAAATGTTACTGGTTATATAGTTATGATTGGTAAAAGAAAATGTTTACTAAATTTTGAAGAATTAAAATAAAAAGTCATTAATTTGCTGTAAAATAAAATCACATTTGTTTTTTCTTTTGAGTTAATAACAGAGAAACCAAACTACTATAACTTATGGTGAAAACCAAATAATGAAAATTTATATAATGTAGCATTATAAACAAAAAATACTTTACTTTTAACAAACAAACAAAATCAATTAAAAATGGTGTTTCTGAATAGGCTTATAGACAATGCAAGCTTAATTTTGTATAATCCATGCTATAAAGGATGCTATTTAATCTCTTCTCTTTATAGTTGGCAAGAAATATTTGAAATGTATAAAAATAACCAGGAATGCATTCAAATTTTTGAATTAATTTTACTATCAGAAACTTTCTATAAGAAATTCCAAAATTCTAACAAGCAGACTGTTAAAAGTAATTAAATACATATCCATTATGACTTAAATACTGATATCTCTAAATTTAAGAGCTTCACTATCCCAGCTCCTGAAATGACATTTCATTATTTCCATGTTGATTTTGAAAATAGCATATTTCATTTCATATCTTTCTTAAAATTGTGTTTAAAAAAGAGTGAAGGGATTCTAATATATTTTAAAGTAATTTATTTAAATCATTCATGATAGTTGTAAATAATTAAACAATAATTAGTTACTTAGAGAGTCAAAGAGAGATAGATATAAATAATCAATCACCACTTTGAGCCTCTTTTGAGTAAAACCGATTAGCAATCACTAATGTGAACTAAATTAATTTATGCTTTTTACTTTTTATTGAATTTGAAGTAATTCCTATACTATTTATTACAATTATAATGTTTATTTTCACTTATTTTTATGGAGAATATACCTTACTATTGATAATGCACAAATATAATGTCATTTTTCTTAATAATTCTTCATTCCACTGAATGTGTCCAGTCTTTTACATCTTGTGGTTTTTATTTTGAATAACATTATTGCAATTTCACATAAATATATATTATTAAAATATTAAACTGCATCATATTTTCAAAAGAGAATCATCGGTGATTGTCTGCAACTATTTTTCCTTAAGTTAAATTGGAAAAAAAAAAAAATTATATATATACATGTATATGGCAGTTATTTCTTGTAAAACGTTAAAAATCAGTGTTTGAGAACTTGATGGTGCACGGCTTCTTGAGATAACAGAATATGCGTTTTCATAATTCTCTCTGAATAATGATTGAAATTGTAAAATTATGCTTTAGAATTGTTTTTTCCATTCTGCGAATCAAGTAAAGTAAACTCCACCCAACCAAATTAGATGATTTTTTTTACTAAAATAACATGAATATTGATTTGAATCTCTTATAAAGTATCATGTACTTTAGTAAAATTGCTAAAAATTAAAAAAAAAAAAAAAATCTGATGATAAAAGCATAAAGGAAATTGCAAACATTTATTGAATGGCATTGAAATATCACTTCCCTTGCTTTTTTCCAAAATTATTTCATAATCTAATTCCTGTTATCTGTATTTATGATAAAAATAAATGGGTTTGTTTTGGCAATTTAGAAACTAGACCATTTTACCTGTCTACCAAACTTTGGAGAGTGTAAATATGGTTCTCAAATCGATTGTATTAATTTAATTAATTAAAATTAAGCAAAATTTTGACATATTATATTTTTAATCAATTTTAAAAACAAATTTGAATTTTTTTTAAAACAATCGATTTCTTTATTAAAAAAATAATGTAAAACTTAAATCATTTTGATTGTTGCTACTAACTTTTTGTCACATTTTTTCCTCCTTCGTTGATTATCAAAATATGAAGATTCGGATTAATTTTCTAGGTTGAGTAAGCTTGAGTTTAAGACAAGTTTTTACTGACATTTTTGAGATTTTGTTGTACTTAAAATTAGAGGAGATGGTGGGAAAATTTTAAACTATGTCCATCTTTAAATATAGTTGTCTATTCTTGTGATATGTTTGGAAGTATCAAGATATGGATTAAGAATTAGAGAACACTTGTGCGGGAATCTTGGCATGTTTGGGATCAAGTTACTTTGAGAGCTTAGCTTGCTCTCTTCAGATTGGCAATAAAAATAATTACAGTCCCGAGTGGTAATTCCAAGTTTATAGATTCCAGGGAGCAAAAAATGTAATCACCAAAGCAGGTTATTGGTTAATTTCTCGGAAGATAATAACATAAATTGTTTACAATCAGTTTTAATTAAGTCTCTGTCATGGGGGAAAAAGGCAACAACAGCTTCTACTGAACAGAATTCGTAGAAGAATCCTTCCGATTTTTACTTTAAAGCTTTTCCTATACCAGACCCTAAGAATTTAACATAAAATATTAACGTTTTTGAATTAGATTATGTTAATCTATTTTAACCATCTCATACGATTCGCTGGAATTCATAGATTTCATAATACTGGAAAATGTGTTGGAAAATTAATGTATTTCAGGGAAGAAAACCATTAGAGACATACAGATTACAAATTAAATCTTCCCTCAACCATTCTGCATAAGCTATAAAATTACAATGATTTCCAGTAATCCAACTGAGGAACCATGTCAAATGACCAATTAAATTATATAAAACTGAAGACACCATACAATATAACCCAAATGAAGCAATCGAAGAAACATATCGTTATCGCACAGCAGCTCCAAGCCTATTTGAGCAAAGAAACTCAAAATAATAATAATATCTGAGAAGTGGAGCAAATGATAAAATTAAATCTCCATATTGAAAGCTATATTTCTTATGGGAAATTCAGTAGTAACAAATAAATAACAAATTATGTATATATATCACTTTTAAGGTCAATTCTTACTTAGGTCAACCAAGAAATTTGTTATTTTAGTAACTTTTTGTTGAATAATTACCATTAATATAAATATGTATATACATATGACAGATTCATAACAGAATAAGTGGCAACGTAGAAAACAAATTTCCTTGCAATTTTCTTTTCTGTATATAGTGTTAGACTATTATTTTTGTTTGTTACTATTTATTCACTTTTTTTTTTACTCTTTTCTAATTTATGAAGCTGATAGTCTATAATTTCTCATCACAAGATTTGAATTCGCATTCTTCCCCTTCATGTGAAAAATACTGAAATCTTTGCATTTTACTGACTCAGCTATTGCCTGTTGATTTCAGTTTTCACTACAAACTGTAAGATTCTATTTAAAACATTAAAAATTAATTAATGAATTAATATCTGAAAAAATTGTCTTAACATCGTCAGCCACCAAAAGTTAAAAAATAAAGTATTTGAACATAAGTGGATGAATAACAAGTATTTTATTAACAACTGAGAATATGAACAAGATAAATAAATAAATATAAGGAGTGTGTGAACTAATAAAAGGAGTTGGGGGGGGGGAGAAGAAGAAATAGCCCATTTCAATCGATGGATTTAGAACCTTTTGTAATAGTACTTCAAATACTGCTGTTAGCGAGAAATATTTAAAATGGCATGCAGTATAAAGATTACTGCAATATTTCCCCCATTTTAAGTTATGTGTGAGTAAATTATTTTCTTGACCATTGTTGAAACTGATTAATGTCTAACTTTATCTATTGCATCTTTGAATGCTATCAATTTTAAATTCGCAAATTATTTCTTGAAAAACTTTTTTTTCACAGTTTTTACTTATAATATTATAAGGCTTTAATTACTTTTCACTATTGTAAGATTTTTAAATATACCTTTCTCCTTATTGTATATGTTTTGGACAGCATGTTGCAACTAAATTCTAAGTACATGCTAAATTTACCTTTTCTATAAATATATGTAAAAAAAAAAAAAATGAAAAAAGGAGCTTTTGATTTATGAGTTTCACTTCTCAATTTTTGAAATTACAGCTGTATGTATATTATATATATATATATAATAAAATTTTTTGCTATTTTTGTATTGCTCATTCATCAATAATAAGCACATATAGTTAAATTAACTAAGGAAATTCCTTACATTTGCTTAAATATTTTTTAACAGAATTGCATTTTTAATATTATATATATTTGAAATTTACCTTCCACAAAAGTGACCCCCCCCCCCCCTCCTCAATTGTAAAATGATCATGAATGAGAAAAATAAACTATTTTAATTCATAAACAAATCTACTTTAAAAAAAGTAATTTATTTATCATCAAAAAATTAATATTTATTTCTTTAAATGAGATCCACAAGTATATTTACAGTTTATACAATTAGAATACATTTTAATAAATATGTATTCGTTTATAATTAATGACTGAATAATTTTTAAAATATTAAATCAGTTACTCAGTTTGTCTTTGGCACTCTGCTTGATTCCTAGAATAAAGAAAATTATATACATATATTTTAAATAAATACTTGACATGAGTTATCACAGTCACTATATTTATCAAAAACAATTGAGAAAAGGTAATGATAAGCTTTTTCAACAACTAAGAAAGTAATAAAAATAATTTTCAAACTCACAGATAAGTAAAATAGTATTCCTTAGTAAAATCACACTAATTTCTTTCATATTAAAGTAATTTTAACAGATCATAAACATGTTTTTGTAAACTTTTAAATAATAAAATGAAATTACAGGATTTTTTTTAAAAAATATTTATTTTTAAAAAACAAATCATAAATTAAACTTAAAAAGTTTTAAATAAATAAAATAATAATTCACATTTTTATCAAATGAAAAAAATTACAAAAACAAAGGCGTTTTTCATATCAATTAGAGATATGAAGCAGATATAAATAATTTTGATACTCTTTATTTGTGATTTAAACATAAACATTCTAATGGCAGGAAATAAATGATTAGTATGACTGAATATTCTATGCATATACAGTTCAATACACACTAGCAATTTCTTATAAAATTATACAAAATAATAAATTATACACTAATCATATTATTTGTACTTACATAAATAAAATTCTGAAATTATGACTAGAAACTAAAATAGAGAAAGAAAAATAAAATAATTTTTTAAATCAAGGTTTAACTCAGAACTGTATAAAATTATCTGATGAATTTTAATAATAATTTGCTTTATTTATTAATAGCATTTCTTTATCTTACTAAAAACATTTATGTTAAAAAGTATTAATATAAAAAATGCTTATTTTATCAGAGGCATTGTAATCTATTTACAAAAACTGGTTTTAAAAACAGAAACAAATTCTAAATTTATAATCACCTTTAAAAGGACATAAAGCATAAACAGCAATGCATAAAGCAATTAGTCAAAACAAATACTTAAAAATCTGCTTTATATCAAAATTAAACATTTCAAAACAATTTTAATTATTTTGGAATTTTTAAAAAATAATTCATGATTATTTGATAACACATTTTAATTTTTCTTACAATGAGGGGGAAATGTGTTTATTTTATGAAAGGGAAAGCCACAAAATTATACCAGATCTTTGAAAAATAATCTTACACCATAAAAGCTAAAAACTAATTTCATAACAGATTTTGCTTTTTAATTTTTACTTATTTATTATTTTGGTATAAATGTTAAATTACATTAAATACTGTAAAGAAATATTAACTTTTATACTCATTAAGTAAATATATACGATAAAAGAAGTTTTAATATAAAAGCTGTAAGTACTTTCTACTTCTTATAAATTAAAATTGATCCACTAAAATATTTCCGAACAGTATTTTTTACTATTCAAAAATAAATGTATAATATTTCTAAAATTGCAAGAAATTATAAAAACCTAAAAGAACAAAGATTAGAGCCTTCCTCTATCTTTATAAATAGACCAGGAATGTTTTAGCCAATTCCAAAATTGAGTGAAGTGATTGACATTATTTCCAGATGGAAATGATAATGGGCTAATAGGTGGTAATGGTTCAGATGCCAAAAAAGTCTCTACTGTGGTACGTGGTGGTGCTCCATAAACATATATATGTTTGATAGTTTCAAAAGTATCCATTATCACAGATATAAACAATGATACAACTATATAAATAAATACAACAAGAAAAGCATACAGAAAAAGCCTTGAGAACCACCAAATCAAATTATGCTGCGTGTCTAGCAGAGCAAAGGTTGCAAACATGTCATCTCCATTCATAATAGAAAAAAGGCACTCTGCTGTTCGACTCAGCGTACGAAACTTAATATGGTATGGAGAAAGAACAATCCAGCTGCAGAAACAGGACCCTACAAACAACAATACTGCACAAACCAGAAACCTTAAGACATTTGGTAAGGCTCTTTTCACAGTGAGAATTAACATATTGTATTTTGGGAAAAATCCCAAATATCTCAGAATTCCAATCCAGATAAACAAATTTCCAACTCCAAGCAGGATTGAACATTTGGCATATTCGGCACCTTCAGCACTTCGCTCTTCTATCTGCATCTTGACAAGAGATCCAGCTACAAGCAATATATCACTGACAATAATATTCACATACCAAAAGTCAATGAAATCCAATAGCTCACAAAAGGATATTTCTTTATGGTAATACTGCTTAAAAAAGTTGTATGTCTCTTTCGCCAGGTTATATCCAGCATACAAAGACCGTGCACAGAGAATAGTAGATATAACACTAAAAATTATAACAAAGCTGTTTAATAATTGTCTCAGCATATAATACATTGTTTCACCTTGATCTTCTATCTTGGAATTAACATGGCAATTAAATTTAGTGGAACGAATGGATAGTTTTATATCTAACTGTCCATCATGTTCAGTATTATCATATTTTACCAATAATTTCAGCCTGTAACACTCAGGGAAATCTAGCTTGTTTAAAGATTTTATAAAAATAGTTTTTAATTGAAGTTTTAGTTTGGCATTAATTAGAGTTTTAAAATTTAATGTGTGGTTTGATTGCTCAAGAAATGAAGCCATTGAAAAATTTTCCCATAATGGATCACCACTAGGATAAAGAGGTGGTATAGTTAAGCAGCGCCCTTCTAATAAATCAGTAATTTGTATTGTAAGGTTCCAAGCAAAAATTTGACCATCGTATTGACTTATACAAAAGTGCATTGCAGTTAAATTATTGTCATTATTATCATATCCAAAAGGTCCTATGGCTAATGAATCGATTTTAGAGTACTGTTTAATTACATAATCAATATGGTCGTAAAAATCAGGGACAGTATAAACAGCATAAGGTCCATTTGGTGGATATACAGCCACATCTGCACTCCAGTCTTTTAATAATATTCGGCTTAAGGCCGTTGTCATATCTAAATGTTGCTGCATATATCCAAAACTATGAAAACCAAAAAGATTCACTTGTATTGTTGCCAGGACGATATTTACAATTTGCACACACAGCTTCCAAGGGAATCTTCCTCTTTGCTTGAATTTTTCAATAGGGTTCATGAAAAATGATGTTAACTTCTTTCGCATTTGCTTACTAGCAGCTGTGATGTCATCATTCGATATAATTTCGGCCTCTTCCAGGAAACTATTGACAGAACCTCTATCATTAAAAACAGAAGAGTTTGTTGAGTTGCTGTGGAAAACATCGCTAGAAATTTCAACATACGGAGATTCATAAGGCATTTGCCTTTCTGCGCCTTTGTTAGTACAGTCTTCATAATTTATATTGTTTGGATTAACCATTTTCGAAACAAAAGATTCACATTCCTGCTCATTCGAATTTTAAAACTTCTTCTCATTAATTAAAAAATACAATAACTTTTCGAAAAAGAATCAGACATTTCACTGTCAGTCATTCGATTACCATAGCAGATAGTTGGATCTATCAGCTGTGCAGTGATAAACAAATAATCCAATAAATTAGCAGAGTTGAGTTGAACTCTTATAGAAGAAACGAAAACTTTTTAGGTTTTGCATGTGAATAATGTATAAGCCTCTAGACTTAACACTTTTCAAACACTTTTTTACACTTTCATTGTGAATATTGCACGAAACGGAAACAATTTATCCAAATTTGTTTTCTTCTCAAAAAGTGTACCCAATCTGTGTGATTATAAAGGTAAAAGAGATGGCGTAAATACAAGCACGAAATGAAATCACGAGGCATTATCTCAACTAATCAGATAAGATGTAACACCTATTATTTATCTGCTTTCTACAGAATTCACTTCAATGCTTTTTGTCACAAATGTTCATCTTTCAGTCAAAAATGTAGAATTTGCTCGAATAGAATATGTAAGATAGATATGTCAATCAAAAAGGCAAAAAGCAAAAAGCAAAAAAAAAAAAAACTCTCTTAAGAGATTATTTATAAAATAAAAAGTCCATTAAGAAAATATTGGTACAAATTCTAATAAATAAAAGATTAAATAGTACAAAGTCTATTATTATGCCTGATTCAGGATTTCTTTAAGAGTCAGTTGCCTCTCTACAAATGCTGTATTTCCTTCCAACAATATTCCTCTTAGTGTACCAGCATTTTTGTTACTACTGATTACATTGTTACAAGAATATTCTGGATGTAAATGTATAAAACAAACATTTTCAATTTTATTTATTTACTAGTCGACTTTAGAGACCAGATTCTTCGCAAGGGATATTGATTTTCTTCAATTTCAGTTTAACAGTTTTATTCTTTCGTTTAGTTAATTTCCTTGAAAGTGAACTTTGCATTTGTAATATATAATTAATTATATGAAAAGAATTAATATGTAAAGAACTATACACATAAGAGAAAATATACACACACAATTATAAATTATACGTTTTTCCTTACAATCCCCATAAAATTCAGGGAGACATAAAAAGAAAAATAATTAATCTTTGACAGGGATACTGTGAATAATTTTAGAGTTCCCTTTAATTTGAAACTTGACCTGTTGTTGAAATAATTTCTCATGCTTTCCTTCTTTTCTCCATTTCCACTTCCAACACCAAGGATAGCTGATTTTGCTATACTAATTCGGAGTGCTTCCCATTAGTGTGTCTTCTAACATAATCAGAGTCAAAAATTGTTTTAAAAACGATGCAAAGTAATTAACTTTGTATCTATCTTGCCAGAAGGGAATGTCATGTTAAATGAACACTGGCATCTCTTATCGTGGCGACTATATAAATGTTGTAGAAACTATTCAAAAGGACACATAAAAATTTTCAGAAATACAGAATAATTAATAAATATATATTTGATGCTCCCACTAAAAATCAACTTTCTTGGCTTTGTCGCTCACTTAAAATAATTTTTAAATAAGGATTGCTGTAACGGGCATCAGTTTATATGCATTTCCTGTTCGAGGCTGTAAGCTCGTGTGCACGAATGAAAATTTACTGTAATTCGGACATGAACAATATAGAATGCAGCAAAAGATAGGATTATGCTATTGTTTCTTAATGAGGCCAGCGAAAATATTTTGTAAATTTATGTGTAAATTTTTTTTTATGTAATGTTTATTAAAGCATGAAAGTTACATAAAGTGAATATTATATTCTCCATATTAAATTTAAATATATACAAATATATATATATTTACAATTAAAAAAACATAATGCATTTTATTCAAAAACAATTAAATATGAATTCCCTTACCTTGAATTTTTGGCACGCGTTTTTATGCTAAGCTCCCTTTCCCTTCGAAATCATTATAAGCTAATATTTAACTCACGACAGATGAGCGTTTTTCCTTTAGTTACAAGCACTGGTTTTTCCTGACACTTCCGCATTCAAAGTCGAGTCTGATTCGCAGATCGAAATACTAAATTTTTAATTTTTAAATACTCTTATATTATTAAAAGAATGCAAATACTAACAACTGTGACAAATCAGAAGAGTAATTTAATTAGAAAATTTAGTAAATTTGTATGTCAACAGGTTAATGATACATTTAATAATCGTTTTATCAAGCATTTTTATATGGACTATCTAAAATTTAAAAGTACTTGAACTTATTCAGTTTTTGCCATAAAGAGTAATTGAAAAAAAAAAAAAAAAAGAAGAAGAAGAAGAAAAAGAAGAAAAGAAAGAAAAAATATGTTCCCTGATTGTATAGTTATAATACAGAAGGTAGAATTTGAAAACTTTAGACATTAATTTATTAAAAGAGTTTAGTGTGTGTTTGATAAGCTATTTTAGTGTTGCTACAAAGCTATTATATCATATATATTTATATTTTGTGTTCAGTTGCAATCAATAATATTTCATTAGCGAAATAATTGTAATCTAATAAATAAGATTGCAAAAAAAAAGTTTTAATGCTAAATACATTTAGCTTATAATCATAAAATTTACTACTCATAATGAAAGCAGTGAATTTCAAATTCTTTACCGCGGAAGAAACAATTAGATTAATAACTATTTTTTGTCCTATTCATATACATTCTAAAAATTTCAAAATCTCTAATAATTCCACTGACAAGAGAAGATTGGGAATGCAAACCAATTTTTTCTTCTTCTTGAACCATGAACCATGAAAGTAATTTTAGACGAAAGACAAAGAAATGTCAACAAAAATGCGGCGTCTTATTCACTTACCAATTTGTTAATAATTCTGCTAAATATAATGAAAATTGTAAACTGAATGAACGGCATTTGCATCAGATATCTGAAAATCCGCTGAGCTGATGTCGTCGATATCTGACCAAAAATTATCGGCAAAATGCGACATTTTATTGACTTGGCACCTTATTATTGCCAAATGTAATCAAACCGCTTAAGTTTTTATTTAGATATTTTGATTGTTTGCTATGTATTCAATTTAGGAATATTTTTAAATGATCATATTTCTTTAACATCAGCTCTCTACAGCTGTCCTGAAATGGTGACAACTTTTACCGAGGAAATTTACCCCAAAGACGGGAGGAGTCATACGCCGAACTTGCCGTCCTACTAATGCTCCCTCTGAGCTAGTTACATGAAATTTGGTAGGATCTTAATACTGAAAATTGTTGATTTCTATAAAATTTTAATATAAACACACTAGACAGATAAAATTTGGCACATTGCCTATTACTAGAATTATAGATGCGCATCAAATTTTATTAAATACAAAATGATATTTATGCATTTTCTTACTGAATATGTATATTTTCTTGTACTGAAATTATTTAGTTCACTTACCACGCTGTCTATTGCGTAAATCATATTGTTTTCTGTATTTATTTTTCTTCTATTATTTTGTGTTTTTCTGTTGAATGTTTAAACCAATAAAAAATTTTCAATTGTATTTTTATTTTCATCTAGGCTTGTAAGATCAGCTCTTGTGCCGATGCCCCCCCTCTCTCCCTGTTTGCATAAATGGTCTCAATTTATTTAACTCACTCGATTCTTCGGAGGCATCGGATTTCAAAACCAACTATGATCTCGATTTCGGAGCCGAAGTGGTGAGTCTTCTATCAGTGCAGCATCATAACCTCCAATATAGCATTTTTTAAATAAAAAAATACTTATAATAAAACAAAAGATTTTATATCAATGAAACTGATATTGATGACAAGTTTGTGTTTTGAATTTTAAAAATCAAAAATTATTTTCGAATGTTATGGTGGAACATTTCACAACCAATTTTTACTTTAATTGTAACTGTATTATAATTTAAAAACAATCATTCCGAGATGTATATTCAGTGAACCTTCTATCCATTTCAATGGTCTTTTCTGCAGGGCACCAGCATGCACAATCAGCTTTATTATTAGAATGGAATTTAAAAGCGTTATCTAGAAAAGTGGTGATTTAACCCTTGATTCAGCCTAAGATTCTGAATTTATCTTATCAGATAACGGATCTCAACAGTATCTTTTGAAAGTAATCTTGAAGTTGAAAGCTTTCTGAAGTGTCATTGTAGTTTTATCAATTTTACAAATAAAAATAATCAAATATATGCTAGCAACTTCTAATGTTTTTTCAAAATTTTTTATGCAAAGAAAAGAAGCAACACTCCTGCTGATTCAATAGAAGTCTGTATTTATGATAAGGAGACAATGGGGATAGTTTTGAACTTCGTATTACAGTGATGAAATTAAAGCATGCAGTTTAACCCTTAGAGTTCCGAAAAGTAATTCGATGCATAAATATTTGCAGAATAAGAACAGTTGCTTATTGCTCCGAAAGATTAATATATATGAATTTTTTAAGTTGAATTTTCCTGGAAAATTAATCTACATATTTTTACTAATCAAAATTTAAGAAAATAATTAAATAAAACGATAAAATGATGTACTGACTTGAATGGTGCCTTAGAAAAGACATCGGAGTGCAAAGGGATAAACTTATGCTCGTAGACCGATCGAGTTGAAAACTTAACATATATCTACACTTTTGGTGCAAAATTATACACCAAATTTCATTTCTATTGCTTTTTACATTTTTGAGTGATTCTATTCACGTGCACAAGGGAAAAAATAAATAAACAGAGATAATAATACATTAATAATATTCATTCATTGATGAATTTAGTTCAAAATTATTTATAATTTTCGATATAAAGAATAGCATTTGGAATTTAAAATATTAATTAATATTTTTAATGTGATGGTGAACTCTATTGAAACTTACTGTGAATTATTCACTTAGAGTTATGAAATTTTTTACTTATATGCGTTAAAATACACGTATCTTAAATATCTTTAAAAACTTATGCATATTATTAATTATATAATTATGTATTATTATTAATATGTTATTGCAAAATATTATTGATTATTTAATACAATTATTTATATTATAACTTTGGTTTAAGGATAATAGTTCCGATTATCCTTTACGAACCAAAATTTCATTATGGGAGAAATTTGACAAGTTGAGAACAATGAAAATAATTTACTGCGATTAGTTCCAGATATCTTTTCGTTTCCATGTCTAGCACAACTTGATACTTGAAAAAATAAAGTTATGTATATAAGAGAAATTTTTTAAAAAATAAATAAGGTCAGAAATATCATCAAATTAGTTGTTAATTAAAAACTAAAGGTAAGTTTGTATAATTAGAAAAAATAAAGCCGGAGAATAAAGTGAATTATAAAATATGTGATTCTAGAAGCGTGTGAAATTTCTTTTAGCTATATTTATCGAAAAAACATGGCATATCGAAACATCATCGATAAAGCGCTGAAGTGGCCCTCTGTAGTAGATATTTCTCACTTTTTATATATTAAAGAAATATGATTTGATTTTTAAAACTACTTTGAAGATTGGCTTTAGACTAACATTTTCTTTGACAGTAAAGGGCCATATTACCTCAGTAGTAAATTCTTTGAACTGGAGAATTCCGACATCACTTCCATTTAAGTATCGACACCCGCGTGGCGCAATGCACATTAAACCGGACTTTGAATATTTATTATTGACCTGTCTTGTCAGAAGAGAATACCATTTCAGATAGCATCCTCGTTCTCTGATCATGGTTCAAAATGCCAAAGTCTTTCCGAAATAGTTCATGTATTCCTTGAACAATTGTTTCAATAATTAATTTGAGCAACAATCGACATATTATTAGTCACTGCGTTATTTTCTAGAAATAATGCGAGTGGATTATCACCTGCCACCTCATCTTTTCCGACATATTCCAGAATCAATTTATCTCATGTATTTAAAAATGTTCGTTTTGTTTTTGTTTTCTTTAATGCACACAGTTCCAGATTTTCTTTTGTGCAACACCGAAATCGGGGGAAAATCGTCACTACGAGTGCACCTGTGTTGTGCCGATATGAAATCGTTCAAATTCAAATTGTTTTTGATGCTGCGATAATGAAGAATTGAAAACGAACAGCGGACTATCTTTTATGATGTGTACTTGAGAAGATAAGACCATTATTTATGCAAGTTTAGAACAATCTATTAAATAATATAAAGACACAAGATTTCTTATTTCTCATATTTTATCGTCAACTCTTGTCATCTTAGGCGACCAGCTGGTTTACTGGGAATATTTCTTTTAAATCTATTTAAATATTTTATTTATGACATGATATTCATAGCCCTATTGATGAAGTATTTTTAGAATATAAAATCGGGATACATCAGCTAGTTTCATATCTGTTTGTTTATCGAGTCCCTATCGAATTATCTCAGTCAAATCGTCAGATTTGTACGAAAATGACAATGTGGCTTCGTTTGATAGCTGTCTAAAAATGATAACCTAATTTCTTTTTTCTAAAAAAAAAAAACAACTAAAAAACCCCCTCAGCCTATTGTGGATTAAAATAATTCGCCAAATTTTATCTCTACAGTCGGTATAATTAATTAGTATATGGGATATATTACTTAAAATTTTAGAAAGCTTGTTTAATAGTTTTTGCCAAACATTTGTTGGAATAAAATAAATACGTAAAATGCATAATGACATTATCAGAAAATATGAGGGGGGGGGGGCGTAGTGACCTGATGGTAAGATCTCAGCCTCGGAACCGAAGGTTAGGTTCGAGACCTAACTCTACCGAAGAACCGTTGTGTAAGGGGGTCTCTTGAACGATGAATGTTGATGTAGTGTGGTGCGGAGAGGGGGAGTGCCAGTTCAGGTGTTATCCTTGTCATCTGACCGTGATTTAAAGTTAATCATTCAGTCTCAACATAGCTCTTGTTGCTTAAAAATGAGGCGTTAATCAAACTAAACAGAAAGTATGAAGGAAAAAAACTTAATTCCTTTCAGCAATGGAAAAACATGATTGAATATTTTGTGAAATAATAAATGCAAATTAAATTTTCTTGTATCAATAAAAACTTATCTTCCAAAAAAAAAAAAAAAGAAGAAAAGAAAAAAATGTATTTTATTTTTTTAAAAAAAAAAAAAAAACAAAAATGAAATTGTAGCATTAAGAAGATTTGTTCTTGAATTTAAAAAAAAAATGCGATACATTCTTGAAAGTGACCAAAAAGAAGCGTAAAAAATGTGCATGATTTTTAATTAATTTTTAAAAATTTTGTATAGAAGTATACATGTCCTTTTTCTAAATTATATTTCCTCAAAATCTGGTGGCTCTCTGGCCAGCAATCGATTTCTTAGAGCAATAATACACTTTTTCTTTTATTATTTGTCGAGATGATCGATCAAATTTTCCATTTAGAAGTAAGAGAATGAAATGCCGGCGACCTTGCCTGGGAGTAGTGTGTCTTCCCCACAATCCGGGCGTCCCGGGTTCGAGTCTTGTCTAGTTGTTCTCTGCCCTATCTGTGAAATGTGTAGATGAGCCCCTCCGCCAATCCAATGTAAAATGGGTGTGTGAAAAAGAATGTGGGTGAGTGAATGAAATGTATGGATGAAGTCTGCCTTGTAAGAAGGGTTGCGACGTATGAGTAGCTAAGATGTACTCTTGGTCCTTAATGGCGCTACTAAAACGAGAGACTTTCTCTCAGCTTAAATTCGTTGACTTCGCCAGCAGGCTTGTCTATAACAAGTGCCATAAGAAACAACAACAGAATGAAGTTGTTGTGTTGGTTAATGCACAATTAGATACTATCCAGAGCAAAGATTTAACTCCAGGAGGAAAGTTTCATCCTAACAATCAGGCATTCTCCATTATTTTGAATTTTTTTGGTGGAACCATCAGTACCATCAGAAATAAGATTGATGTTGAGCACATCAATCTATCAATCCCATCCGATACTACAAACCACATAACTGGACGTCAGAGATGGCTACATGAAATTATATGTAATTTCTTTAAAATAAAAACCCTTATTTGCATTAATTTAATCGAAGATCTAGATGTATTACATGAGATTACCTGCACCTTATTGCATATGTTATACGCACTTAGCAATCATCTCCTAATGGTTTTATTCCACTGCTCTTCTAATATTGGATTCTGCCCAAATATAAAATGTAAATAATAGTTTAATCAACATAGTTACATCAAAATTTTGAATCAGCATGATTCCAAATTTTTCAGATTGATTGCGTTTATCAAACTGGAATCTATTTGATAACCAATATGATTATATTTTGTGGAAGTATATAATGTATATAATGGATTCCGACAAAAATCACAAAATTTTTTTAATACTAGAAAATAACAATGTTTTGATGTTTTCCTTATAGCATAAGACTATTCTGTACAAATCTTATCTTCGCTCTCTGTTCCATGTACAATCATGTATATAAATTAAGGATAATTCATTATCACTCAGAAATAGAAATCTAAAATACATATATCACCCGTAAAATAATCACACACATCTTCAAAACTCATATGCAAATTCCTGGAAGATGACACCGATACTCCTTTACAATGACTAGAGTGTAATAGAGTGATCTATAAGGAATACAGGCAAAGAAGCGTAGTTTAGCTTAGTTTAATTCAGTTAGATTAACATTCCACTTTAAAACAACATTAGGGCTATTTTGGGACGGTTTTTGGAATTTTGGACCTCAGTCAGATGACTAGGACGATACTTGAACTAGCAAACTCTCTAAACTATCATGCCAGTGGGAGGACGTTCGGTCCTGACCAATTTAATGGACTCCATATATGCTTTCACGCACGTTTTATGGAGGAATCGAGTCTCGAACCTGAAACCTCAATTTGCGAAGGTGAGCCCTTACCAACAGGTAACCTCGGCCCTCATCACTCCAAGAATCAAGAAGCAAAAAACCAATATAATTGAATTAACACTAATGCAATGAAAATAAAAAGGCGAAGTAAAATATTCTGAAATATTTTTCAGATAACGAATGGAAAGTAAACCTTATCAAACAAATCCATAATAATAAAATATAATTCAGTGATAAAGTGGTACTTACAATGGTAGTAGATAAAACATTCACAACAAATTATATAAGGAAGAATTTTAATAAAATCAATAATCTTTCTGCTATCAAAATTGAAATGGGTGTATTTTATCAATGACATCTCCAAAAGAAATTATTTCAAAGAAAAGAAGGATATCATGTAGTTGGCGCTCAATTTAAAATGACAAACGATCCATTTTGAATTATTCTAAGATTTATTTCGTCATTTTGAGACAGCTGACGCCCGACCGGAGCTCTCCATGCTGTTCTAATTGAAGTCCCAATATATTTAATCTGTTTTAGGATTGCGCATACGATGGATTGCGATATACGGAATCTTAAGAGTTACGCGATTCGAATCCACACATTTCCGAATTTTTTCACGTAGTCACCACCTGACAAAGAATTTCGTATGATGTTTTCAAATTCATCGTTAAAACACAGTTTAGTTTAGTTTTATCAACATCCCATTTTTAAAGCAACACTAGGGCTATTTTGGGATGGTCCTCATAATTCTGGACTGTGGTCAGATGACGAAGACGACACCTATCGGCTAACACAGAGTATGTGCAGTATAAAATTACATTATATTAAAACCACTTTTATAATTTTTAATTTTAATAATCGCATTTATTTATTCAAACTAACTTACATTTTTTGCATATGAACAATAAAAAATGCTGCTTCTTGAAACTTTTTCCGGAAAAACATTAAATTTAGCATAATAGTCGATCAAAACGGAAGACAGAAATAATATTAACAATCCAGAACATGGATTAAAGTAATTAACACCGGGAAAAGCTGTCAGTTCTAGGAAAAAAATGTCGAAATTTGCATGCTTGTTGATGAAGAGGAAACTTTATGTAAAACAGATTAGGGTAAGAAACTTTTGCAATCGTTGTTATGATTTATGTCAATATTGCCGGCAATATGGATGACGGTAACTTACTGCGACATTGAATGAACGAAGCCCGTAACGCTTCACGTCACTAGTCAATTACGATCTGCTGTTGAACACCTTATTCATCGACTTAAAATTTTGCAGGTGAAGAGGGAGGTCATATAACGCACTCTTCCCTACATTGTCCTGGCTATGATTAATAACTGCTCCTTTTGTGCCATTTTGTCCTAATTTGTTTTGCTTCTGCAAACTGAACTGTTTTTTTTTCCTCCTCTTTTTCTTCCAAACAGCGTACCGTAATTCTCCCTCTCCCTATATCTTTACTTAATGTGGTTGGATGACAAGGAGATCAGAGAGTAGTCAATAAATGTGAATATTGTTTCTCTATTCCGTTTTGGTCGTTAATTGTGTCAAAATTAATGCTTTCCGGAAAAGCACCCTTTTGTGGACATTTTGGAACGTTTTTTTTCGAAATTCCGAGAGTGCATCTCGTGTATAGCCTATAGCCCGTTTGCGTTGTTTGAGTCTGTTTACAGGCGAGGTTTAATTATAACCACCCAACTGGGTGGAGGCGCAAAATGTTTAAACCCATTATAGACAGTAACGATGCAAGTGGGATTGGCGAAACAATTTTTATGAAAAATTACTGTATGGTTGCAGTTAATGTTCAAGTGTTTACTTTTAGATATAATCAATTGAATATTTCAACAAAAGATTGATAGTTAGTTTATAGTTTAAAAGTAAGTATCCGAAGTTGCTTTGGATACAATTATTTAATAACTCATTGAATGGGGTTAAAGAAAGTGGTTTTATTAATTAGCTGATTTTGAGTTAAAAGTATCTTAGATTGAAAAACAAATAGTAGCCTAAATTAGAATAGTTTGAAAATTATTAATCTTATAAATTAGAATTGAAATAATCTAAAGTTCTGGTTAATTTTCGGGTAATTTTCCTGCCTGAAAGTAAGCATATTAACCGTTTTCCTGTTTTATTTTACATCAATTTTGAGAATTTAGTTTTATTAGGGATGGGAAAAGCTCTTTAACCGCTTAAATATTTTGCCCAAGTGCTATACGTGTATCAATTTATCAAATTTTGATAGTTGTTATCAAAAAATAAACCATTCATATAATAGAATAATAAAATGGCTTCGAATATATAGATATAAAGTATTCAATGGATCTTTATTTGAATTAAATTAAAAAAAAAAATTCCCAAAATAGAAGGTGTCGTCTTTTTAAATAGAAAATTTAAAAAAACAGTGAAGGAGTTAATATTGATACGTAATTAAATTATAAGCACCCAATCTCTCGAACCATAGCTGGGGGATTAATAAAAGAAATCAACTCGATACAGACTCAATTCATGCAAATGTCCTTAGTAAATAGTTACATTTGCAGAGGAGTTAGATCATTACATACGATTTTGAAGTCATTTTTTTAGTACTAGAAACAATTTCAAAGTAAGCATATCCTTACTTAATTGTCTAATAGTCCTTACTATTCATTTTATAAATTCTGTGTCTTCTTTCTCACTTATGATGTATGATCTGCAGCATTTTATATTTGAAACGTTTCATGTCTAACTCTCAAACGTATTACAGAGAAAGCAATCTCGTGAAGACTACTTTATTTATCATTTCCGATCCTGATTAGTTTGGAAAAATTATGTCTTCTTTTCCATTGCTCAAATAAGTAAATTTTTCTAAAGAAACAAATGATACAGAGTCGATAGAATTTATATAAGTTCAAGCGAGTGTTGTTCAATTGTCTCACTAATGTATTTTTTACAATATCGTAATTTGTAAACGCCCTTTTGTAGCTATTTTTGTTAAAAAAATCGATCACAATACACATTTCGCAACATTTTTATGAAGTCTGTGCAGTCTTGCCGAGGTCCAAAACTACGAGGTTCATTCTAAAAAAGCCCTAGTGTTGTTTTAAAACGGAACGTTAATGTAACTACTAATGTAAAATAAAATTAAAAAAAAAATAAACCCACCAACACACAGAAGTCGTTTTTATTGTAACTTATTTTCAAGAAATTTAACCAATTTCTTCGAAGAATATTGATTTCAAATCCTATTAAAAAGAATATTAATCACATAGTAATTTGAAGACACAGTAATTTTTATCCTACAAAAATAACTTATTTGCAAAATTTATTACGAAAAGAATGAAGATCAACGAAGGAAATAAAAAAAGTACAAAATCTCAAATAATTTGCTGGTGTTTTTTTTTAAATTTAAATTTCAGTATAACTTGGTTTACCGTATACTCCCATTTTTGATTAAACACTACACTCAAACAATTCTTAAAATAAAAACCAATATTTTAAATAGAGACATCAAATTACTTCAAATTAAACTAACAGTTTACAGAAATACGATAAAGTAGTTTGATGTAATTAAATATTTATAAATCGCAAAGGTACTTTAATAGTTCAACCACTTCTTTCAGTCAATTTTCGACAACGATTATCACTGATGCCATCTTTATTGTTAATAAAAGAATATTTTTCTACACACGAAAGATCTCATGCTTAGAGAATATATTTAACAGGAAGTATAATTTTTTCATTTGATTTTTTGTGTCACATAATTCAAATCGCTTTATCTTTTCCTCGATAAACTTACAGAAGGCTTTATGTAGGCCAAATTAATCTTTGCATAAAGTTGTTTTCAATTCAGGTAATATCTACAGGCTTTAAGGTGCAATAACTTCCTTTTTTATGCAATTGTAATAGAACGCCCAAGTTTTCAGAATGAAATCTATTTCTTAAATACTTTTCTGTGGTTTCGTTAATCTTTCAACTTGTAACACCAGTGCTATCAAGTTTATCCAAATACAGCACTCCTACCATGGCATATCTTTTATAAACACTGATAGAGAGGAATGAGGCCGTTAGAATTTTCAGATAAATATATGAGAGATGACTGCTTCAGATACTGACCATTTCTTCAGAATACACACATATTTCTTCTAAGAAGTTTCTTGACCATTTATATTATTCGCTCCTAAAAATCACTCAGCCAGGAAGTAGAAGGAAATGTAAATTTCCTTATTATTCTTTTTATAGAAGTGTTTTGTTCTATAGTTTTCCAGTCAAAATTCTGCAGGAGTTTCTCGACACCAACGAAGTTTTGGATCATTATAAAAGACTCCAGGTCTGTCTGTTCTGACTTTAAACGAGCCATCCTAGGCAGTAATTATCAGTTTGATTTAATTAACTATCTTTGGTGGATAATTGTCAACGATTGCTTGTACTTTACTTCCAGTAGTCTTTCTTAGTATAGGAAATTGAAATTTATTTCCCGCCTTCAGAATTCTGCCAAATTGTGCCAAATTTTCAGTTTTCTCTAAAATTCAGATAATTTTATTTTGGAAAGTATTATTGATATTTTGTATCATTGATATTCACTGTTAAAGGCATTTTATATGAAAAGAATTTTCAAACTAAACTTTTGTTCAAATCCGGACAGAATTTAATTTTTAACATTCCACAATTTGTTCACATTACGTATTATAATTATCAGAATTGCTATCTATTGATGAACTACACATAATATCCAATTAATACAAATTTGCAGTAATCCTTTATAAACTAGAAAACTTTATTTCAGTTTCTTCTATACTTATTTAATTCTTATTTACAGCTGTTTCTAACTCATTACAACAGTTAGTAAAATTTATTCTAACTGGCTTTCTCTTCTTGATTAAATTTCCTAACTTGAAACGATACGTTAATAGGAACGTTTCTTATTAAATTTAAATTCTTAATTTTGCCTACAGGGATCATAAGATTCACGAAATTTAACGTAAATTTTTGAATTTCAAAAATTATTCCTCTAATCATATTAAAAGAAACATCGAACCTACAGAGAAGAGGAAACAAGATCTTATAGACACTGATCGAAACGTCTAACAGACTAATCAGATATATCTACATAGACTGTGACGCCATCCTTATTAACCACTGGAACTAAAACTTTAAAGTAATGGTCAAACACTTTAACGTAAATACTCTGTCATTATATTGTCATAAAAACCATGGAAACATTAAATTATGGAATTTTTATCCCATTTTTAGACGAATATTATAAAATTTAAGAATATAAAAATGTCTACGATCCATTTTTAATATTTTGCTCATGCAGTTCATAGAATTGAAAAATAGCGAGATATAGTTGAAATAGTTTATATCTCAGCAGTATGATACAGTTTTTAAATAGTGTATTTTTAACACTTTATGTCCCTTTTTCCCTTAAGTGATTTTCTTTTTTACAAAAATTGATAGTAAGTTTGGAATATAAATTGATCCATAAAAAATAATGTCATCACATTTTTGTAATATATATTTGTATCTATAATTGAATTTATCTGTAATTAAAGAATTTTGAAACTTGCCAGGCATCTGACTTGCTTTATGTTTTAAAATTATTCTATAATATTTACTCCTTCTCTAAAAGTTCTTTGAGATCAAAATCTTTCGACTCCACATAATCTATTTTATTAATTAAATTAATACTATATTAACTGCAGGAATAATTTTTTAAAACTTGAACAGTTATTAGACTTCAGTAAATTTATGTTCAATCTTATTTAAGCTTAAAAAATGTTTAAAAATCATTTCTGAAATTCAATATTTTTTTCAATCTTGAAAGCAAATTACATTCTTTTAATTGATTTTGTAGCATCTATACTCCCAATGATACCAAAACTCTATTCAAATAATCAAAATATTGTCACACAATTTTATTCCTATGTTAATTTAATACATAATTTTAATAATATATAATTTTATTATTATGGTAATTATCATTATTATTAATTAATAAACAATGAAAATTATTAATATTTCTAACATATAAGTCAAATTCATTTTAAATTTGAAAATTCGAAGAAATTATAAGTTCGGAATTTAAATATTGATATTAGATTTATTTTAATCCTTACAATGCACTATATTTTAAACATTTTTTAATTAAAACACCTACCTTTGCTTCCAGTTCTCCGCTATCTTTCATCAGTTCTGTATGCATAAGAGAAAAAAATTAAATAAATATTTTTTGAAAAACGGCGCTACTCAGAGACCTGTAGCTTGAATTCTCTGCCGCAAATCCATCAAACTTTTTACGAGGATCATCGATGACATGGGATAAAGAATTAGTCCAAAAGTTGTCGATAGGGGAAAATGTGGCGCTTTACACTTTAAGGCAGCTAAAATTTTGCATAATGCACAGGGAAAAATTGCTAAAATGCAAAATCTCGATTACATAGTCAACAACAGAGCCAGTATTTTGAGTTATGAGAAAAGAAGCGGGGCATTGGAAATCCTTTCAAGTATCAGTTGATTTATAAAATGCGCCTTACTTTGGCACAGCGTGCATTGCTTGTGAAGCTCTTTTATCTTAATCAATCCAATGCTGTGGCCGCTCATCACAATTTAGAAGTCGACACAATTTACGTAAAGGTCCTCTATCAATTAATGCAAGGAAAGTAATGATAAAAAAAAGAACAGGTTTTCTTGTTACTCGACAACGGAAACGAAGTTTTGTGATCGTATCGAATTATGCGATCACAGATGTTGCAACTGCAATCGTTGACAGATATCAGACGCTCTTTTCTAGTAATAACAGCATATATTGCCAGACAACTGGTTGTTAGTGCTTCAACGGTATGGAAAGTTTTAAGAAAAATTTTGCCGGCATCTCTTTTAGAACTCAAAATATTGGCACTAGTGTCGACTACATAATCATGATTTTGCACGTGATATCTCCCCGTATTTTATGTAAAATTGTAGCTGCCCTGGAGTGTAAAACGCCTCATTTTCCTATATCGACAACTTTTGGAACTATATTTTTTGTGGATTCCTTTTTCCCATGTCGTCAATAATCACCGTACAAAATGTGGTGGCTTTGTGGCTGATAGTTCAAGCTACAGATGTCTCTCAGTGCCGTCAGTTTAAAACACACACACCATGTATGCATATTTTTATGTCAGGTTCTTATTTCCATCAACTTAAGAGGTTTTAGGTCAACTTAAGAGGTCTTCGCCAATAATTAACAAAACAGTAAAAGCTCTTTATTCGAGGGGTATATGTTCCATAAATATGCCGCGAATACAG
Organism: Argiope trifasciata; assembly: GCA_026543055.1. Taxonomy (NCBI): domain Eukaryota; kingdom Metazoa; phylum Arthropoda; class Arachnida; order Araneae; family Araneidae; genus Argiope; species Argiope trifasciata. The sequence goes on from JAPMOQ010004286.1 coordinate 626,068, forward strand.
AAACCGTGAATACGGAATGGTAATTTATATGGGATTATAGGGGATACGGTACTAGGTGACAAAATAATAATAATAATAATAATAAAAACAAATATATAAAAAATCAATTTAATTGAAGTTTTTGAACATTTTGATTAATTATCTTAAGGCTTAGGCAGTGGTTTGAAGAATTTTTTAATTTTCTCTTACTTGGCAGTTTTTAAAAGTTCCTTCAATTCAGACTGATACGCAGCAGTCGCATTAGCAATTTGCCTCTTAAAAATAAGACTTCGTTCCATAGACGGATCAATGTTCATGAAGAAATCACAAAGCTCATTTGCCATTCTTAAACCTTTACTAAGATTTTTCAAATTAAATGTCGCGTTTCCAGTGCTTGTTGAAGCCTCTTCTTCAATGGGCTGCGAATTTAACATTTCCTCCAAGTCGGTTTCAGTAAAATCTTCATCTTGAGATTCAAGCCTGAATGTCACTTGATTCTATCTGTTCGAACCCCTCTCGTCCTATTCCATTCGCGATTTCGGCTATGTTTGCAGTCAAAGTTTGAACTTGCACAGATTCTTCGTCATTTTCCGCAGTCGTAGCAGGCCACTGTGATTTTTAGCATAACTTCAATGTCTGTGGCTTCAGTTCTTCCAATGATTCTTTTATGTTTATGGTGCATTTTGCTGTGTCAAATTTCTTCCAGCCTTCCCTGACATTCATATTAGGATTACATTCCATATTATCCAATACGATTTTGAAGGTTCGTCTAATGTAATATAACTTAAAGGCCTGGATTATTCCTTGGTCCATAAGTTAAAGCAAAGCCGTCGTGTTGGGTGGTAAAAATGTCACTTTTATGATTGAATGCATAGTTTCAAGTTCTTGATGATGACCTGGAGCATTGTCCAAAACTAGAAGTGCTTTAAAGTCTAAATTCTGTTGTTTACATTCTCAGAAACACCGATCGTGGCGAAAGCGGCTTATGTCAAAGTCCTCGGCCATATCATTTAACAACATATTTTAGGCAAAGTTGTAATAAGATCTATTTTATTTTTTTAAGTCCATTTGACGGCATTTACAAAGGATATTGGGTTGGATACCTATTGTAATCCTTTTATTATTATGTATGTACTTATTAGATCTGCGAATAAAGAAATTTTTAGTCGCGAATACAGGAATTGGGTAGCATTTTTTTAATACGCGAATGAAGGAAGCGCGAATAAGGAGATTTTAATGTATTTAATTAATTACCGCTTTAAATTTTCCCTACAGATATATGACATTTTAAATCTGAATTCATAGTTCCTGTTTGTGAAGACTATTTGGATTTTTTTCTCTATAAAGGCGGGTTTACACTCGGCCAGTCATTAGACTTCCCGTAGGCAGCGCATGCGTAGAAAAACTGAAAAATATTATTAGGTCCATGGCAAATATTTGTTTCGATGGAACAACAACTAGCTACTGTATTGTGTTTTCTTATTACTTTTTCTTTCTGATACGAAGTTGTGTGAGTGTGTTTTCATTTTATTTACTATTAACTGCCTTTGGCCACCAGCTGGTTAGCTAATCTTACTGCTATTTAAATTATCAGTTAAATACTTTATGTAACAACATTGTTAATTAAATAAATTATGTGACTTGTCACTGTCAATTAAATATTTTATATAACTTGTCTTTTAATAGCTACTTCATCATTTTTAAGGTTCAAATTTTAATAGTCATACAATTCATTCATGCAGTTATAAAGGCCTTAAGCCTGTAATGTATATGTCTCTAGCTACTCGGCCACAGAAATGAGGCTCTGAAAATTGTGCTCTCGTAAAATTTCAACTTTAAATTAAAGTGGAAATGATTAAACTGAAAATTGATGTAAAACATTTTTTTTACCGAAACCAAGCATTTTTTTAAAAGTAAAAGAGAATCATTAAGTGTACTATTGAATAATTATAATAATTTATGTAATATTTCAAGAATTATTTAACAAAAATTACTTAGATTCATCATAAAATTCATGGTTTTAGATTTACTTTCAAAAAGATTTAAGTGATGAGAATAATAACATTTTATTTTATTTTGGTCTATAAACATAATTCACAAATTATTCAGTCACAATTTTATTCATATTTTAGTTATAAGGAATCATATTCTACGAAATGTTCTTGACACTTCAACTTTGAAATAAATAAATGTAAGTTTCTATCTTCTGCTATCAAATTTGATCGACTTATGAGTTTTGAATAGAAATGTTTGGAGCATTCAACATTTGATTCTTTGAATATTTGACAGCCAGTCTTGAGAAATCCTGGGCGTTGATGGTGTATCATCTATGGAATGGTCGATGACTGGATTTTAAATTACTCGATTTTATTGAACAGTGATCTTCCAATATTCCTAAATCATTCAGTTCTAGCGAGTGAGTTGATTAAAATTTATCTCTTTTTATTTAAAAGCTAAACATTCTTCATTTTTTAAAGCATTTATAGACTCATGTTACCTTCTATGTAGTTATTTATTTCATTTAGACCCCTTTTTATAGATGTATTTCTATTATTAAAGTTTTACAAATTAGATCTAGGATCTTGAATTGAATATATATATATACATCAAACCATGTTTGTCTTAAACAAAGCTGATTTATTTAATCAATAATATTGTAAAAGTCACAAAATTTTTTTTAAAACTTTCCTTTTAGAAAAAAATATATTTCATATTTATTTCATTTCAAGCAGACACGTGCTGAAAATTACATTTTTATCTGTTTTATTTGCAATAATAGTTTATTTTTTAATTTGAATTTTTGTCAATCTGATGGCAACATATTGATAAATGATAGTTTTCCCCTTTCACTTGTAAAACGTGCTCGTGCAGATTAAATTTTATTGTTTTGTCCGAAATCTATTGTTGAAAAATATAGTTAAAATATTTCTATAAAAATTCGTTAAAAACTAAAATTTTAGTTATATGATAAAGCAAT
>JAPMOQ010004286.1:629033-692391 GCA_026543055.1 Argiope trifasciata
CACACACACACACACACACACACACACACACACACACACACACACACACACACACACACACACACACACACACACACACACATTGAGCTTTATTATAAATATAGATTTTTTCCATAGTTTTCCAGATTTAGATATGTTGGCCTTTTTTATTTTGCTGTTTTTCTTTGTACCAATATCCATCCTTTTAATACCATAGGCAGTGAAAAAGAAAAATACAAGGTTGCCAAAACGGTCATTTATAGCCAAGCAGGGAGTGACTGAATCTAACTTATGAAATTGGGGCAAATATAAATCAGTCCTTTCTGCACATGCGCTATCTTACTGGTCATCTTATAACTAACTGCCTTAATAGCAGAATAAAAAAACCTACCTTAATAGTAAAAAAACCTTAACCTACCTTAAAAGTAAAATAAAGTCATCTTTAGATAAAAATAAAAGTTAATACTAGTAACATTAAGTGATTGATTTTCGATTTTATTAAACTCTATTAAGACAAAAACTGAATTGAAAATTAAAGGCACCAGAAGAATGATTTGATATGAGAGATTAGCGGGTATGTTATAATTAACTTGGCCTGTAAATGTTTATACACGAATTGCAACGGATCTAAATTTTTGCGATGATGAAATGTCTTCGAAGATATTTACATTGATTCTTTTAATTAGATGATGATTTATTAAGATAACATGAATTTGAAATTAAATTAACAATAAAAGTGCACGGAACAAAAATTTATGAGCTTTTGTGCGAGTGTGCTTTGATATTTCGAAGTTAAACATTTGTAGAACAATACACATAAGTATTTTGCTATCATGAGCGTTTTTTATATATAATTTTTCATGATTCACGATTTTCAAATTTGACACTACACCAAAAAATGAAGAAATAAAAATTTTCATGTGAAAAGTTGACTGGATCAACGAAAGAAAATTTGTAAAATCACCAGGAAAATAATTTATTAAAAAATAATAAAGGTATTTTAATTGCCCTTGTTTTAAATTAGAAAGTAATGTTTGAATAGTGGGAAAACAGTTTGAAAAGTATAACTGAATTAGAATGTCGGATATAAGAATTTTAATTCCATTTATAGAAACTTCGAGGAAAAACGAAAAAAATAAAAACGTTGAAATAACAGTTTTGATTATTATTATTTCAAATTTCTCAAAATATAAAATTTATACCAGAGATGGAAAACTGTTTTCTATTAGCGATTAATTGCTCTTTTTGATTGTGTAATGTTTTTTCCACCCTACGATCATTAAACATTTTACTCAGTTCAAATACTTGCGGAAAAATATCCTAAACAATACAAAACTTTAAATAAAAAAAAATTACATTAAATTTTGACATTTGAGCTGTTAAGATCATTGAATCATCATTATATCTACTTGCGTACCAAATTTAATGGTGAAATTTATGAGACCATGTCTGCTTACTCACACACACAAACACTTATTAGTACAAGTGCCGAAATTTGAGATTAAAATATCTTTTAAATGAAATCTTAAATCAATCGTGGTTAAAAGTATTAATGATTGAATATGAAAATCATTGACTTTGAAAATTGTTCGATTTTACTTTTTTTTTTATTTACATATAAAATAGACAAGGCTGGTGAAACCGCGTGTACAGGTGGTTATTATTAAAAATTTTTAACTATATTTTCCTACTCCATGCAAATAAATGGTAAGCATGTAGATCGAAAGAATAAATTTGATCATTTTTTAATAAATATGTTGCTAATGAAATTAAACAAAAGAATAATAAAATTGTATCTGTACTTATAATAAGAATAATTAGTTACCTTTTGTGCTGATTCGTCCTTATAATAAGTAGATCGTTCTCATCATATTATTTATAGATTTAAAATAACTGGTAAAACCAAAAAACCATTCTCCAACCAAAAGCATTTTCGTCTGTTTCCAAATGAATTATTTCACCGGTCATTTTTTTGTTTTGAAAATCATTTTTTTTACAACCATGAAATCTAAATAAAATATAAAAGTTGCCCAGATGACACTTGCGATTACATCAGAATAATTGAAAGGGATATAAAGGATGCCAGGAAGTGTGCACTGCATTCGGCTTCCAGAAGTGAAAACTGATCATGGTAGACGAAATTGATCGAAAGTAAAGTCGTGCTATGCAAGGAAGCGTCCAGATCTGAAAAATACTCCTTATTAATATGGTTTCTGATTCTTCGACTGTACCACTCTTGATTGTTTTCCTGCCCAAAGGGAACGCTATCAATTCAGTAAAATACTGCAGTACTCCGGCGAAACTATAGCTAACAATCAAAAGCTAACTGCCTGAACTTTTTAGATAACAGTCATTCTTCTTCATGACAATGCCCACCCACACATCTCTCTTGAAACCAGGACAACTTAAAATGAAATTCTTTTGGGAAGTGTAGGAAAACACCCGCGAGAATTAACCACCATACGTTATTTCCGCAAGAATTAACCACCATCATTCTACAGTAAAGATATAGACCTGCTACCTAAACGGCAGGACATATGTTACAACGCCCATGGCAATTTCTTTTTATTCCAATTTTTTTCATTGAAGTTTTTAAAAATTTTCATTGGGTCAACCATTATATATAATGTACCGATTTTGATCATTTTAAAAGTATACGAAAGTTTAAGACTAATTAACATGGTATTAAAAATCATGTCCCTTTTTGAGAGATATTGCAAAATAAGACTTAGACAAGAGTCCCATCTGGATATCTAGATTGATACAGCCAGTTGATTTGGTTGTTTGGTGAGCATAGCAAACCAAACAGGATGTTTTAACATTACTTTGGGACCATAAATTAAAACAGTGCCTTTTATTTTGATAAGATGCGTGTCATCAAAATGCGTCGATATGACAACATTAATGTCATTAATATGGTCACCAAAGACGATTGCTCATAATAATTTAGTCACGTCTGTCAACTTTGATGGATTAATTGAAACAAAAGTATAATAAAAGAGCAGCACAGCAAAATTTACACAAAATGATAGAGCATTTATATTAGTTAGAGAGTTTGCTGCGAAAAATCATTTCTGCTGTTAAGGCTGAAAGCTGCTTGTCAAAGCTTATATTTGCAAAACATTTCGAATATAGAGGAAGAAGGAGATGATTATTCATGATATATCGAGGGGTTATAAGCATTTATGCGAAGTAACTTTTTTTTGTAATTTCGATTATCAGTGGAAAGTCTATGCCACTGATAATTGATAAAAATTATTGGAGCTTTTCAGCCACTTTGGTGTAAGGTTGATAATTTAACCATTCCAAGGTTTTAATTACACCCCCCCCCCCAATATTCATTTTGAATTAAACCAGTTCCTCTGAAAATGATTTTTCTTATCTTAATTAATTTTCAAAAAGATATTTAATTATATATTCCAGCCATGTATTTATATATACAAAAATGAATGTATGTTCGTTAGTTTGAATCGCATATAGTTTCAAAATTATTCGTTCACCATCTTAAAATTTTGAAACATTGGATTCTCAACTGATTAATCTAAAATTATGAACTTGTTGATATACTTGTCACGAAAAGCACTTCCACTTCTACTGAGGCATCTAAATTCCTGGAATTTCTGAAAACGAAATCGAAACTTTTTAGCGAACTTTGCGATGTGTGCTGTTACAGCTCCATCACATATGTCTGTACTGAAAATTCTGTACATAACTCTATAAGTAATTTTAACTAATTAAATGATTTAGTATTTTTAAGATTTTCTTTCTTCATTGTTGATGACAGATTGATTTAATTCAATAGCAACCTGCATTTATGTCGATTCGCACTGGGATGGGACTTCATTTCAAAACGAAAAGAGCGATTGCAGTCAATATGAGTAGTGCATGTTTATTTTTTATTGCTCATCAGTTTTCGATTGTCACATAATTTGGTGCCCGAACAAAGTTGCTGGAATTGAGGCATAATATATGTATCGATAACTGAAAAAAGGATCTAGTTGGAACTCTTGCTGCTTAAATATTTAACTGGCTCACTAGAAAAAAATTTGAAATTTACTAAAAGAAAGTAATTTGAATATTTTGAATATCTAATGAAAATATAGAGGGGTTCAAAAAATTGAGAGTACACCTTACTTTTACTGATAAATCTGACTTTCTATATAAATAACATATTACAGAGAAGTGCAAACATGTTTTTATTTTTGCACTTAATAAATGGTTTAATTTAGTGTAAAAATAAAGAAAAACCAGTGGAAAACTTCTAAACTGAAAAATTTTAGAAGCATTTTAAATAAACATCCTCAGATTTTTGCCTCACAAATTGAGAGTACACCAATTAAAATTTTTCAATATCTCTCATAGAAACAAATTTTTACAATTAAATTGCATGCCTTTTTGCTCTTATACTGTCCTTTAAACGTTATGGTTTCGATTCTACCAATTTTTGGTGTTATTTCAAGATATTTAACTTTTACTTATAAATATTATTTTCTTGCAATAATTAGTTTTAAATTGGTCTTGTTTCTAATTTTATGTTTTTGAACCGCTTTTTAAAGCATGGCTTTCAATATATATGTAAATATATAATGGCATTGGTGTATTGGCACTGAGGTATATTGTATGTAACTGCTGTTTACAATGAAAAAGACACCATATTTTGACGTTGCATGCATTCTGTTTGAGGTCGTTGTCCTGTTAGAAAATAAAATTTCGATCTAAACCTAAATTTTTAAAACTTTCCTTTAGATTGCTGCGACCATATGGTTAATCCAACTTGCTGTAGGAACTTCTCAAATCATAGGCAAAAATGTAATTGCTGAAACTGTGCGAAATGCCATCAGACAAGCTGGATATAAAAGTCGCAATGTTCGAGAGAAGCAGCTTGGAAATTCAGATAAAGCATTTGAAGTTTTCAAAAACTCATCATTAAAGACCATTAGCTTTTGAAATAAAGCTATATTTAATAATGAAAGAAAACTCAATATTTTTGGCAATGACAGCCATCGAATTGAACAGAGAAAGTCTAATATTGCTTTCGATAAAAAAAATTACGTCCTACATGGTGGTGAATCTGTCATGATTTGAGGTTGCATGGCTTCATCCAAGGTAGGAAATTTAATTCTTATGGATGGCATTATAAACCTTGTTTACTTGGATGCACTACACAGAAATCTAAAGGAAAATGCTAAAAAATTGGGTTTAGATGGAAATTTCATTTTCCAGCAATACTATGAACCCAAGCTGAATGCTCGTAACACCAAAGTAAGGTGTCTTTTTCATTGTAAACAGCAGTTACACAAATTACCACAGTACCCCAACATCATTGCCATTGAATATTAACATATATTGATAGTCGTAGTTTAAAAAGTGGTTAAAAAACACAAAATTAGAAACAAGACCAATTTAAAGCCAAATATTGCAAGAAAAATGGCGTAATATATCCTCAGATACTACCGAAAATTCGTTAAATCGAAACCATGACATTTAGAGGATATTATGAGAGCAAAAAGACATGCAATTTAAAAGTGAAATTTTGTTTCTATGCGAATTATTGCAAATATTTCGCTGGTGTACTCTGAATTTTTTGAGGCAAAAAGCTGAGTATGTTTATTTAAAAAGCTTCTAAAATTTTTGAGTTCTCTGATTTTTTTTATTTTATTATATATATTCTTATGTGTAAAAATAAAAACATGTTTAAACTTCTCGGTAATGTGTTATTTATATTAAAAGTCAGTTTTATCAAGTGAAGCTCCTGAAAATTTTTGATTTAAATAGGAATGATTTAACTTTGGGTTTAAAATTTTGATTTAACTTTGGATTTAAAATTTTGATTTAACTTTGGATTTAAATAGTAAGCGGGCATTGATAAAATAGAAGAGTGTTTTAAAAAAGATGTTATTTAAGAAATTGCTCAATTGATATAGTTGAACTGAATATATTTGATGTAATTTGGATTAAAGTAATTTGATACAATTTTTGAGAATACAGGATTTTATAAATAGAATAGTTAAATAAATTTAACTTCAATTGTTAAATTTATTTGGTTATTCAATTTATATAAAATATATTTTAACTGGGAATATATATATTCAATATATTTCCTTGTTGTTAAAAAACTGAAGCAATTTTCACTGTTGCTACAGATATTTCATTGTGGAATTTCTCTCCTTTGTTGAACATTTAAAGTATTAAAACGCGACTTATTTTTCCAGAATGCGAGGGGTTTCTGTTTAAAGCATGATTTTTTTAAATTTTTCTGTTTCAAGCGTGATATACTTTTTGAATTTTTGTTGCACTTTCGGTTAAAAGTTGAACTTCAAAAGTAAGCAATGATAATTTTTTTAAGTGCGCTGAATTTTAAAGATTAATTCTCTTCCCTGTAATATAATCAGATATCAAAAAATATGTAATACATTTTATCACTTTAAAATTGCTTTCTTATTTTCGTAAATTGAATTTTATGATGCATCTGATTAATTTTTAGCGAACAATTTTCTGAGATATTGTATAAATTATTAAAAAAATATTTTGTTATACAAATAAGATTTCAATATTGAGTTTTTTAGCATTCCGCTAATTAAAAAAATAATATTTAGTTTTTTGATTTTTTTTTGTTTTAGTTGAAGTTTAATATAATTTGTTTCGAGATAAAGTTAAAATTTTAGGGAAAATGGCAGAAAATTATGGAAATTCAAAGAACAATGAACAGAATGCTTCTAAAACAAAATGAGCTTGATGATAATCAAAATTATAATGTAGCTCATATTATTCTCTGAAGAAGCCATTAAGTTAAATAAAATATTTAAATGAAAATTTGAGTGCACATCACTCGCGATAAACTGGCTGATTGCAAAACGCGTTTAGGTGAAAATAAATGAAATGTTATATTTCAAACTGAAAATTCACGTATAAAAACTGCCATTAGAAATATGCTCTATATGCCAATTGGTCTTGAACCAGTAGTTAAGCGAAACAAAGCAAGAAAATCTGAGTTCTAGATATCATGGAGTTTAAAAGAGATGGTAGAAAGAAGTAACTAAATTCTGTAGTTAAAATTTTTAAAAAAAATTATTGTCCGTTGATGTACTTTAAAAATGTTGCTTTAATCAGTGATATCAAATATATAATAGTGCAATATAAATTTATCATGCAAAATAAAATGTTGTTCAAGAAAAATGTTTTTTTTTTTTTTTTTTTTTTTTTTTTTTAAAGGGAGATGGTATGTTGACTTTTAAAAATGTTAAAATGAGACACAAAATTAGATCAAACTTTAAAGAACATGCGATAAATTTAAAAGACAGTGCTTTATGTAGTAAAAGCGTAAGAGCAGATGTCTTAAGAAAGCACATTGTAATAACATCAAGTGAAAGACGGATATGGTTAAACAATTTAAAAAATAAAAGAGTTTGCAAAAAATTTTGTTTTAATTTTCTTTGAAAAATATTGATAAAAAATCAAAGAGAAATCATGTAAAAATGAGACTGATGTCAATGAAGACTTATTTTTTTGAATTTTTAAAACAGTTCTTGTGTGAAAATTTATTCCGAAATTATTGAGGAAAAACAAAAATAATTTTATTCACATTTAACTCTTTTTCGTAGTGCTTAGAATCTTTTTAACAGGGCAAGCAAGGGCCTGCGGGCTAAAATTCGTTCGAATCTGTCTAAAGGTATGGAAATAAATGAACTCCAAACTTTGTGGCCGAGCATGCGTTTCTATTCTGAACTTTCCTTAATTTTTGTAGAATGGGTTCAAAATAACCATTCGTCATTTTATGCATACTCAGCAATCACAACCTAAAATACTTTGTAATATTTCCCTTAATTATTTAAAATCATTTCTTTATTTAATATAAAATTAAAGCAATGAAAAAAAAAATGAAAAATAACAGTAAAACGTTTATGCAAGCTCTTCAACATAATGATATTTTTACCTTTGTAACTACGTTTTAGATTTGAATTTATAGATTTCCTTTGTTCGTTGAAGCCAAAATAATACTTTGCCAAGGTTCATTGCATGATTTTTGTTTTTGCAGCGTAATGTTTCTGCTTGAAAATGACGGCACTTGCAGAAATGATGGGCTTATGATTTTTCTGTTCCCAAAAATGGTCGCACCTCCCCAAGGATCAGGATTTCGGGAGAGAGAAGCGGGGAAAGGGTGACGTCACCATCTCCAAGGCAACGCAGGGATGAAAACGCCATCGGATGCCGGGGGTTGTTGCGGATGCCGAACTGCGCATGCTCCTTTTTACCTCTCTTGCCTTCCCTCTTCGGAGAGAGCTCAGAAGATGGTAAAGATGGCTTCCCGCCGGACGCACCGTGGGAAGGTCGATCGACGATCACGTGGGCCCCCCGCCACTCAGTGAGTCTGACCGCCGTGCAGCAGACCCCAAACACAAGAGGATGGCGGGCAGGCCAACGTGCGAGCGACCTGAAACTCCCCGCAGCCGGCTAAGACCAACAGCAGCCTGTTGCTGAACACCCTCTGCGATGCGTTTGTGCTCGCTGGTGACTTCCGGCGTCATATGGCAAAAAACGCGCGATCGTTGGCGCGATTCCAACAACGTGGTCCTCTTGGAGTTCTTTGCTTGGGAACCTTTCTTTCTATAGTATGCTGCAGACATAAGAGTTTGTGATTTTCTCCCTCTTTTGTTATGTTTTTTTATTTGGATTCGTGAAAAAAACGTGTGGAATGGTGCTGTGATTTTATATCGTGTGCTTCTATGTATGTGCCGCTACAGTGACTCGATGACGGGCAGAGCTCGTCATCTGGGCTAGGCGGTGAACCTGCGAATTTCTGAGCCATGGCTTCAGTGGCTGCTTGGTTGCCATTCGCCAGGGCCGCGGCAATCGGTTGGGTGCCCATCGCGAATAATCCTCTGCCCGCGCCACCGGTCACCAAGGAACAGCGCAAGAAGGAGGACGAAAAGTTCGTAATAAACGTGAGCGGTCGCCGGTTCGAGACGTGGCGTAACACGGTTGAGAAGTACCCAGATACCCTCCTAGGATCGAATGAGCGTGAGTTCTTTTACGACGAGGAATCCAAGGAGTACTTCTTTGACCGCGATCCAGACATTTTTCGCCACATCTTGAACTACTACCGAACAGGCAAACTGCACTACCCAAAGCATGAGTGCCTCATGTCTTACGATGACGAACTCGCCTTCTTTGGGATTATCCCGGACGTGATCGGTGACTGTTGCTACGAGGACTATCGGGATCGGAAACGGGAGAACGCCGAGCGGCTCATGGACGATAAGATGTCAGAGGTAGACAACCAGCTGGACCTCAGTAAGTGCACCATACGCATGAAAATGTGGCGGGCATTCGAGAATCCGCACACAGGTACGGCGGCGCTCGTTTTCTATTATGTGACGGGCTTCTTCATCGCCGTCTCCGTTATGGCTAACGTGGTGGAGACGCTACCCTGTGCGGTGGACTACGCGACTGGCGAACGACGTTCGTGTGGATCCAACTACAAGGTGGCATTTTTCTGCCTGGACACAGCTTGCGTCATGATTTTCACCGCCGAGTATCTTCTACGGCTGTACGCGGCCCCTGACCGCTGGAGGTTCATGCGCAGTGTCATGTGTATCATCGATGTGGTGGCCATTCTACCCTACTACATAGGGCTTGGCATCAAGGACAACGACGATGTTTCAGGGGCCTTCGTCACCCTGCGCGTGTTCCGCGTGTTTCGCATCTTCAAATTCTCCAGGCACTCCCAGGGTCTTCGGATCCTAGGCTATACTCTAAAGAGTTGCGCATCCGAACTTGGATTCCTGGTATTCTCTTTGGCCATGGCCATTATCATCTTCGCCACAGTCATGTTCTATGCGGAGAAGAATGTCGAAGGCACGACCTTCACCTCCATTCCTGCTGCCTTTTGGTATACAATCGTCACTATGACGACGTTAGGGTGAGTACCTTGTGGCTTCTTGCAGAACAGTATTATCATGATTCCTCAAGGAGGGGAATTACATATTTGAACGATGTGCGACAGTCTCAATATATCCATTATTGATACAAATGAATGAATAAATATGAATTTTGACATTTTCACAACTTCCTAATCAAATCCTTGTAATTTTTTTATGATATAGCAACTGAGCATATAAGTAGAATAATAATTATAATAAAAACAAGGAAGAATTAGTATACGATAAGCAAAATAATTATATTTAAAAATATTTGATTTAATATTTCAAACTAAAATAGCTGCTGAATTTCACAATAATTTTTTTTGATGCTGCAGAATACAATATTAGCATCATGAATTTCCTTCGAGATTGGACCCCTTAAATTATTCATTAAAAGCTATTAAACAAGAGCTATTTAAATTTACTTATTCGCGGAAAATATTAGCTACAGTTTTGTAATCAGAGAAGACAGATGGCTTCGATTCTTCCCTTATAGACTGAGCCATTCTTCAGTATGATTTAAAATTCATCCAGAATTTTTTTATTAACTGAAATACTTGCACATAAAAGAATGACACAACAGATTATGAGATGACTTTTTAATGCATTTCATGAATTATGAATTGTTTTAAAAGCTTATGTAGTTTTTTTTGCATCAAAACGGTAAAAGATTATGCTTTTAGTAACTGCTCTATCCCTTTGACTACTAGCACATAATAAATGGAATCGAAAAGTGATTTTTTATGTAAATACATGAGTGATGAGAGAATGTTATCTTCTTGTTCATTTATGTATACTTACCTTCTAGAATAATTATGATGATATTGCCTGCTATTCTTCTAAAGAAAGAGCACGTTCTCTAATTCTGTTGTCGAAGTCAAGTGAATTTTCATGCATTATTTTATTTCATTTTGAAATTCAATGTCACTCATGCACTTAGAGTTTATCGAAGTGGTGGAAGAAAATAATAATAATAATAAAAAATAACAGGTTTCAGTTTAATTTGTTATATTCTGAAAGTTCTTTATCTGTTTCTTCTTTTATTTCTTTCTTAGAAACAGTGGTTCTATAAATTTTGTGATATTTCTTTAAATGCAAATACCTCTCATAACTTAATGGCAAAACCGTTAACATTGTTATATAACTTGTATTATAAATAAATTTGAATATTTGGACAAATTCTTGATTTTTTCATGTTTTATGTTCACCGCTATCTTATCTAACTTACACGATCCATTATAGCTTTAATGTTTGTATGTGCATTCTTAGTTTTTTAAGCATTTCCAATATAATTGAATTATATTTTTCATGCTGCTCAAAATTGATTTCGTTTTATGAATCTGACAATAATAATGCATGCTTTACTAGAGCATATTTGTTTTCAACATCTTGTGGAAACTTTTTGATTAATATGTGTATGGTGTTTTCTTATTTTCATACCAAAAGCATCACCAGTGCAGTTTACCATATTCTTTTGGCGAAATGAGCTGGGCTTTTGCCTCATTTGATAATGAATGCATAAACCATAGCTCGTTTATTATTAATTGTTTAAAAGTTTTTATTCTACACATATTTTAATAAAGCAGGGACACCTCTTTTTCATAGAGAAAAATGAGTTTGCGTATTTTGAAAGAAAAAGAGAAGTGTAAAATGAGATTTCTTCTGCCCTATAGAAGTTTCATTGTTTGAGAAAATTTAAGATAGTTTTTTAAATTTCGGTTTTATCTTTATATTTGTTATAAAATGAGACAGAATTTTCTGTAACAAATCAATGCCAATATATTACAGAATTTTTCTTGATTTGCATTAAGGTTACAAGGCAGCCGTTTTGGTCGAAATGCATTTTTTGCTATTAATGCATATTTTAGAAAGAAATTTTAGATTGTTTTTTTGACATTTTCAGGTATATCTATAAATTAAGCTGGGCAGTTGACTATTTATGTGTGTTGTGCAAAATAGATTAAATTTACAAACATTCTTTAAATATACTATTACAAATTATAAGAATTACATTGTCAAATGGTCGTTACCGTTGTACTTGAATTTTCAAAGTTTATCTTTATAGGAATTGGATCTCCTAAGCAGTATTTTTAGGGAGGAAATGTGTGATTAAAAGGGATTTCAGTGCTTTATTACGACTATTTCCGTGTAAAATAAAAATTCGTGTACAGAGCATTGTGATAATAGAAACTTTTCTGTAGCAAATCGCCGAACTTTCTATGTGTAATTCAATGCTTTGCCATCCAACTCTTGCATATTTTTGTGCCTGCAGCTATAATTAAATTGGTATTGGCATACGACATAGGATCGCCTATGAATTACAGGAAAAAATACATTAGAGATATTACACATTGATGAGATTTAATGATATTTTAAATAAATAAAATTGTTTTATTAAAAATATCTAAATATTAATTTACTTTATCGAGATCGGTTAGCAAAATATCTATTTTGTATAATGTTCAAGACAATGTATTTAATATATGGTGGCACATCATTATTCTTAGAGGGTTTTCACAATATAAAGAAGTTAATAATGTATTTTATCATAAAATCTTTTTTTAATATGATAATTATTTTTTATAAATTTTATATTTATCAGAGTTTAAATGTTACAAACTTTTATGTTTGTTGTTCATCATTTTTAAGATATCCTTATTAAAATATAAAATAAAATAAAATTATTGGAAATTTTTTCCTTTTCATGGTTAATCTCCTCAAAAGATGGGAAGCAAAACTTCATGCTTTTAAGTACGCAGTGCTTTTGAACATTATTTCATTGGTATATTATTGCATAGTTTTTTTTAACAATAATTCGGAAATTGAATTTTTAATAGTTCTGTTTCAATTGATCATATGGTATATCGTATTTCCAATCTTCCTTACTTTGTTCGACTCGTTTCGAAAATCTCTTAATTAGAAAATATATGTGAACATTTCTTTCATAGGTAAGCAAATTACGGAATAAGATAATTTACCATTGCTACATTCGAAATACTGAGGAAACTGATTATTGATATTCATAGAAAAAGACATTCATCGTTCTGAAATAAAATTCTTAGTAAAAAGCTATTCTTTGAAGAAGCTTTAACTTCATCACATTTTTATTTCGACAATTTTCCTCTCATGCGATTAAACGAATTACATTCAAGCATTAGTTGAGATGAAGACTTATGGGAGATGAAGGCGCATGATGGAGGAAGAAAACGTTAAAAAGATTGAATTTAGTATAAAAGGTTTAAGCAAAAGGTTAAAAATAATTTTGAAATGGTTTAGAAAAGTCTTTATTATTGGAAAAGATATTTTTCCTATAAAGAGTTTAAAGTCCTGGATGCTCAGTTGTCCGTGGGCTAGATCTTATTTCTATGCTGAATTACTCTATTGTACTATTAATAATAAGTAAATACTAATAACAATAAATAATGTAAGAAAATACTAATAAAAATAAGTTATGTAAGCAAATACTAACAACAATAAATAATATAAGTAATTGCTAAATAACCAAAGTGATACTAATATTACTACAAAATTTGATTTGATTTGGCATCTGGATAAAACAAAACAGACCAATGAATATATTATAGTATTTAAACGAAACGCAAAAGAATATATTTCTGTATATTTAAATTTAAATTGTTTATTTATGACTTTGCAAAAAAAAAAGATTTTAGTTTTTGGATAATTAATTAAATTTCCATTAGTCCACGATATTATTACTGATTCATCTTTATTAATACAGCGTGAATGCTATTTGTTTTACTGTCTTTAAACCGTTATGGCGATAGGTTTTACTTACGCTTGTTGTATTATTCAGTTTCGTGTGGCAAAATATATATTTTTTTGAATTCTTGCTCATAATAAAGTATTTGTAATACGTTTTCTTAATTATTTCGACAATTTTATACATACAGAGAATTCTTGAGGCGTTGTGAATAAACACTTTTTTGTTAGAAGTTCAGACATAAAATTGTGAACTTGAAAATATGTATTTTAAATCTTCAGGACATAGGATATATATCCTCTTCAAAACCGTAATGGGGAGGGGCTTTACTCATGATTGCTATGTTATTCAGTTTAGTGTGGCATGGATTAGATGAATTCCTGCTCTTAATAAACTATTAGCAATTCGTTTTATTAATTATCTTTACATTTTTGTATATATACAGAATTCTTGAGAGGTTGTCAATAAAAACTTTTTTGTTGAGAAATTGAGACATATAAAATGGTGAACCTGATACTACGTATTTTCAATCTTCAAGATATATTTTAGGACGTAATCAGGACATATACCTTACATATTTTCAAGATAAAATATTTCTTTTAAATAGCAGCAATGTATAATCATGTATGGTGATATTTATACTTTTCAAATAAAAGTTATTTATACTTCAAAAGACGGAGAATAAGAGTAAAATCTTTAAAAAAAAAACTTACCCGTTTAGCTGTTACATAACACCATTGCCTTCTCTTTTGATACAACAGATGACATTGACTTATTAACATTTAGGTATATTTCCCATGATACTTCTTTGTGTGGGGGGGGAGTTCATTATTTATTGTATTCTAAGTGAGTGTCGTGTATTTTGTGTTCGTGTTTGTTTTGTATTGTGAAATGCGGAATTTAGAAAATAATTACATAACTCTTCCTGAAAAATAGCTGTTCGTTCTTCTCGTTATTTTTCTCTACCTTACAATGAA
Organism: Argiope trifasciata; assembly: GCA_026543055.1. Classification (NCBI taxonomy): domain Eukaryota; kingdom Metazoa; phylum Arthropoda; class Arachnida; order Araneae; family Araneidae; genus Argiope; species Argiope trifasciata. Next base: position 643,631 of record JAPMOQ010004286.1, read on the forward strand.
GTTATAAAGACATTCGTTCCTCTACATTTGTGTAAATTTGAAATAACTTACCTTAAAATCACCCTTGAGAGAATATGAAGTTTCATGACCTTTCCAATTATTCTGGAATTCTCCTTCAAGTGATCATATAATAATAATATAGGCAGTTATTAAAATATCAATATAATAATATTTGCTAAACTTTTTTTATATATCTTTTTATATCAGTTTGTTTGAAACTTTTGAGAAATGCAAATGCCAGGATTCTTTTTTTTCTATTACAATTCCAAATATTATTTTTTTCAAATACAAATTGAGTTGTTTTAATTTTCAGTTTTATCAAATTCTGTCCCATTACAAATTATACACAACAAATAATCGATGCCTTGTAAATTATTTTTCTGGTTGTGATTGCACAATTGAAATATAATTATTGAAACAAAAGATGATATAAATGCAATTATGAATGTGTTTTTGCAAAAGGTATGGAAACATGAGGTATACTCTAAAACGAGGTTTAATTAAGAATTAAGGAAAAGAAAATAATTATTAAAAACCTTTTTACTGTAAAAGAAAGTTTAATGCTTAGATTAATTTTATTTTATTGTTATATCTATTGTAGAAGCATTTATCATTGTGGGGAATGAGCTATTGCATGCCTTCATCGTGGAACCATGCTACATGAGATAAATAAAAGGAGAGTTTGAGGAAAATTTATTGACAGTTTTGTAATGATGAATCGTTCGTTCTGTTTATTCTTCTCTTCTGTATGTAAATCTTCATTAATTTGAGATTGCCGGCCACTTTGTTCTTAATCGGGAACCTTTCCCCTCCCCCCCGCTTTATTGAACTTCAGATTTGTCTCCTTAATATCGAACTGTTTCTCAATTTTTTTCTGAGAATTTTAATTTACTTAGGGTTTTTAGGATTGTTGTTGTTATTGCTTATCCTCAAAAGATCTGACATATGTTAGATAAGCTCCAGTAGACAGTTTACTGCAAAAAAAATCTATAATAATAAGGTGATCGAATGTTAAGTCTGCCTTAGGAAATCCGATGAAACCCAGAGTGTGTTCCGGCTAAGCTGGATGGTCACATCCATTTTTATAAGTGAAAGGGATTTTTCTACCTCTTTCAAAGGAACAGCACTTAAAATTGTCATATTTTAGCCTATCCAGGACAGCCAAGGAACCACGTTCACATTTAATTTCCAACAGAGTGATAGAGAATGCTCCCATATATCAGAGTGCATATGCCATATTACGCCATATTGGGTGAATACGCCATATTAAACTGAGTTTAGATCTTTCATTGGAATATAGCAAGTGAAAAGCCAGTGGATGATTCTCTGTCAATGCCTTCTTTGATCTCATTACCACTAATGTTTACGTGTGATGGGATCCCTTGGAGGTGGATATTCTGGTTCTGAGAGATCCTTTTCAGTTTTTAGCAGAACAAATAAACTTTTATCATCGTTCTAGCATTAAGAAAGAGGATGATAAAAGTAACTTGAATGTGACAAGGTATGACAATTGAAGGGTTTGCTGCAAAAGGGTTTCCAATTAAATTTTGCAGAAAACTGGCGATAGCACCTGTAGCTACCTTTATACGGCAACAAACCAATGAAACAGCTCTATTACTTGATGTAAAGCGAAAACTAACGATTGGAGCTATATCTTTCTGGTACCAAACGAACAAATTTTTATTTTACAGCATGATAGTACAGGAAACTCAAAATTCCCTTAATTGGAGCTACATCCTTTTTGTAGCAAACCCTTCAATTGACGTTTAACATATAGCCATCAACAATACTCAATGATTTAATACAGACCCAAGTTGTTTGTCTTTGTTTCAGAAGAATGGATTCACATGTGTGAAGTAACGACCACATCGCTTCCAAAGTAAAAATTGAAAACTGCAGTAAACTTCTGGATATCCCTTGTATGTATAAAACGTATCATTTACAGAATGCTTCAATCGTAAAATGGGCTGAAATTGTTAACATTTTTTTCAATTGCCAAGGACATTTTTTTTAGAACAATATAGAGCTGATGGTTTCGAAACTGATTGTGCTTTTACAAAATTAGTTCTAATTTTTGAAATAGGACCACAAATTGTTAAGCATTTTATTTATTCTTTCATTCATTTTATTATTACCCTGATAATGGGTCTTTCCATAAAACTTAAAGAAGTACATGAAAATTAAAAAATAAAGTGGAAACGAAGGAATTAATGTTTTTGTAGAAGCTTTGTTACCAGCAAATGTAATGGTCTATATGTATTGACATAATGATGGTCAATTACTCCCCCCTTCTCTGAATAATACAATGATTATAAAAAATTATATTTGCTTGGAAATTAGAAGAACACATAGAAATAACAACACAAAACTGAAATGGCCTTTAAAAGGAAATACTGATTGTTGCATGGAAAATACTGTCATAGTGCCACTATTTATTAGAAATAAGATCATTATTTCAAATAAAATTCAGTCTGATGAAACAAATGATAAAGATACTGCAAAAAGATAATGTTTGCTTTCAAAACACTTTATTCATGGACTTTTAATAAAAATTTAAAGCAAGTTATAAGTTCAAACATTTTATCATCTATGCCTCATATAGAGCTTGGCCATGCTTAGTCAGAGTTATAAAAAAGTTTTGGGGAATTCGGAGAAGTGAGAACTATTAAGAATTGTGGGGAAATTTTTCAAAACAAAATTGACTGACAAAAGTATGTTTCCTAATTAATCACTTCGACAATTTTTCACGAATCTAGGTCTCCTGGTTGTTTAAAGAAGAAAGAGAAGGTTTTCTAGAGTATCAAAGTAATGGTAGAATGGTATTAATGTAGGTGGGATGCATATATGGCAGCAAACTACTGTAGAAGTTTTCAACACAAAATTTTCTTTGTACGTAAAAAGAGCTCATATAAGAACTGCTATTCCTTGAGTTAATTAAAATCAAGGAATTAAATATTAATTCTTTGAATTAATTCTATTTTAATTTTAATTTTATTGTACCTAATACAGCAATATGGGATATTTATACTTTATTATTACTATTTCAGTAAAAAATTAATGCTGATTTATTTTAAGTTGTTGTTGCTGATTTATTTTAATTTTATTAATAATAATACAATATTTTATGTATTATTATTTTTTTACATTTAAGGTATCCGACTACGTTGAAAACACTGGTATTCGACCACATTGGCGATTTAAAAAAAAAAAAGTGTTATTTCTTGTAATTCAGACTTTTTTCTTTCCAAAATAGTCTGTTTTTTTCTTAGAAAAGAAAGGTGTAACCTATTATCCGGAGGAATTTTAAGCAAAATTTATTTTTCAGCTAAAATTTCTCTTTAACTTCAATTTTAATTTTCATAAAAATTATCCACCATTAACACGATATCCCAAAAACTGATAGAGGTATTTACATAAAAATTTCAGAGTGTGTTTTAAATAATATAGGCAATGAAATGAACCAAAAGTTTTCTCGTTAGTTAAATACTTTTACATTTATAAGTATTTTCAGAAAAATTAAGTTGTGAATTTAGGGAAAAAATGCCTATGTACGTATATTTTTACCTGTAACTTCTTTGCATATCAAAATGTTTCTTAGATTTAGGTTCATTTCACTTATCTTTATATTCTATAACGTGTGCACAAAGAAAAATAGTATATAGTAGTATATAAAAATAGTTGTATTACAATTTTGTTTAGAATGCTAATCGTTTTGTTAAATTTCACTCATGTTTCCTATTCCTCAAAATATGTTATATTCTCACAATAATGTTTTTGTATTTATAGTGTTTATAATTGATAATACATCTAAAAACAAAAAATAGTTTTTAAAAAATCAAGTTTTTTCAAAATTTTTCCTTTGAACGTTGTCGGTTACCATAATTTTTTAATTTATGTTTGATACTAATTTCTTGTATATTGATTAGTCATTGAAATTGAGTCATTAAAATGTATTTAGTTTTGCTATCATAATTTTTCCTTTACTTTAGTTTAGTTATTTTAATAAAACAACTAAATTTTAAAGCATTTTATAGAACACAAATTTTATTAAAAGTAGTACATATTTGAACAGTTTTTGGGAGGAAAATAACTCGGTGTTTCAAAAATAAATTACAGTTTTAATTAAATTGTAAAATTGTTTTATATTATATAAAAATAATTTATTTCATAGTAATGATGATCAATTATGACGGCACCGGAATTATGAATTTTTATTAATTCTTCTCAAAAAATCTGTTTTTGATGCAAATTTTGTAAGAAACATTCAAGTCGTTTACACACTCTGGTTTAGAAAATATATGTGGGCTTTTCTTCCCGATTTTTTTTTAAAAATTTGGCTTCAAGTTTTGTTATTGGCTGTTTTTGATAAATCAGAGAACGCTTCTAATATTGAACTTCTGTGGTCCAGAAACACTTTTCTCTTTCTTTCCTACAAATGATTTTTTAACTACGGGAAATTAAGTTTGCTGCTTCACTAAATATCTACTTGTTATTTAGTTTTAGATTAAAAGTGAATTTTTATCCATTCGGTCAGAGAGTGAGAGAACCAGTTTTGCAGATCTTGTGCAGGATTAATTAAATTAAGAATTGGATCAGGAAACAAGAGAACATTTTAGAATGAAATTAATATGGGTTAAATTAAAATGAAAATTAGGAAATCAATTAAGATTTAAATAAAATTTTGAAATATCTGGTAGAGAGGTAACACACTATAAAGCATTGTGTTGTGTAAAGATAAAATCGCATATGCTATGCGACTATAACACCTCAGGTATGAATTTAATTCATCCTATGTTAACTGCATTGTTGTTACGTTACATTTACCCATTTCAAAAGTTTCAATTATAATTATAATCTTTGCCTCTTGCATCGCTTTATCTTTAAACAGCACAGCAAAGAACGCTGCACGAATTCAGAGATTTGTTAGAAAGTGGTTTCGTGGTGTGCTCGTTTGTGGGGTTTCTCAAAGATCTCATTTTATTCCGTTTAATCTTTGCTAATTATCTCGGTACATCCCTCCTGTACAACTCTTCCGATGTCCCCTTCTTTGGATTGTTTTTCTCCCTAGAAGTAGTTCAAGGCTAAATGGTTTGTACTCACGTGATGACAACCAGGGGAAGCAATGTACAGTTAAAAATAGTCGCAAGACATTTGGAAATGGGGAAGAATTACAAATCTGCTACCCCGACTGGAAAAATGATAAATGAGTAGTACATCTGCGTCCGGCATGCCATTAAAGGGTATCGATTTAGGGAGAACTTTATTTCTTATTTTGAATATTCTCTGCGAACTTAAATTTCAGGGATTTGTTTCAGCTGTTTTTGTATGATTTAATCTTTTTGTTTTGTATTTTATAATTCGCTAAATTTCCAATCTCTGCACTTTTCTTCCAGTCCATCCTATTCTCATAAGTATTTCAGTAACGTTTGTATTATTCAGTAACGTATTAAATACAAAATTCATTGCATTAAAAGAAGATAAACGTATAAGATTTGCTTATTATAACATATATAAAATAGAATTTTGTATTATTCAGTAAATTTCCAAATGCGAGATTCATGATATTCAATGAAGATGAACGTATAAGGCTTCCTTATTATAAACACATACATAAAATAGAAATTTGTATTATTCAGTAAAGTATTAAATACAAGATACATGGCAATCAATGGAAATAATTGTATAAGGTTTCTTAATTGCAATTACGTGTATTAAGTATTTAATTATTCAGTAAAGTATTAAAGGCAAGATTCATTGCATTCAATGAAGATAAACGTATAAGATCACTTGCCCGCTTCTTTGCTTGTGATAAATTAAAATAGATCAAATAAATTTTAAAAATTTACAAAAATTCAGCAGAAATGAAGATTGATTGAGCTATTTTTATATAAAAAAATATACTCTTTTATAAAATAGGCATTTATAAGGAGAAATTGGGAAGTATGATTGAAAATCAAAAGATAAAATAATACAGAGAAATATAAACACATTAGAAAACACTGTATACAGATTTAAAATAGAAAGGAAAACAGTAAAGCCAGTCACTCAGTTTCAAACGCTGCCCCGATATCGACAATTTGTGTTTCATGTGAAAATTCCTGATGCTTATATATATTAAAAGTCATCTACCTTTCTCTACATTCCATTTTCGAGAAAAATCGTAAAAAAATATTTCAATGTGCATTGCCTGTGTTGAAAACTCTGAAACAGAATTCCTAGTTCCAGATACAGAATCAATTTCGAAACTTTAATTTCATTTGGTAACTTATAAATTCTAGATGGATCATTAGAGTTTGTCAACCTTCAACGCTCTTTGTTTTAACTAAAAATAGGGGCAAGACTATTGAGAGAAAATCACGCATAACTATTTCTGTGAATTCAGTTTTTTTTAAATGAAAGCTCATGCCTTCCAGATAAATCGCCCATGGAAGCGGGAAAAAAGGATGTAGGTCGCCTACATCTTTTTTTTCTCCCGCTTCCAAGGGTTATTGTGAATGAAAATTGTCACTTCACCCTAAACCAAAACAATTGTACTGATTTTTGCAATTTTCGGCCCCAGTTTATTTTAGTACTTTTGAATGTACATAAAAAAATCAGACTATCATTGTTGCCCAAGCATTAAAAATATTTTATATTAATTATTTAATATATATTAATATTTATCATCTTTTTTCAATTCCCACCATTAGTTCACATCCTATCTCTCTATATTTATTTATATATTTCGTTCAAATTTTCAATCGTTAATAAAATGCTTTTTATTCATCCACTCAAGATTTTTCAAGATTCATCCACTCAAAGACATTTTTTAAACTAGTAGTAGATGAAAATTGATGCTAATACAGTTTTCTCAAATAGTAATTCATTAATCAAAATTAATCAATTCTTAATACTTTAAATAGAGTTTTATCAGTTTGTAATGAAATTTTAAAACAACAGACAGTAGTTCTATCGGTAAAATGCAAGGATTTCAGTATTTTTCATGTTAAGGTGAAGAATTCGAGTTCAATTCTTGCGATGAGACCTCCATCAACCACATAAATTAGAAACGGAAAAATATAGAAAGCGCATAAATAACAAGAGGTAAAATTAATAGTCCAACACCATATATAAAAAGGAAAATTGCAAGGAAACTCTCTATTTTGCCACTTAATAATGCGATTCGGTCATATGAATGTCCTTAGTCATATTAATAGTAATTATGTAAAAAGAAGTCGCTAAAATAAAAAATTTCTTTGTTGACCAGAGTAGAAATTGACTTAATTTTTTAAGTATTACTTGTATATGTTTAAAATAAAATACATTTATTTATAATTTAAATTATTGTTTTACCTCTATTATTGAAAATACATTTTTGATATGACAAGATGTAGTTCATGAAAACTAAATTTTTTAATCCTAGCCGTCATCGATGATTACTGAGAGTATAATAATACCAAAAAGATTTTTAAAGAAAGCTCAGGAGTTTTTCAAATAATTAAATTTCTCTGGCCCATTCTGTACGTTGAAATTGAGGCTTTATGTTTTAGTTTGTAAAATCTTCCGAGAATAAAAGTAATGGAGTCATCCGACTCTTAATGATGTATTCAAAAGCACTAAATAATGAAAAAAAGTTATAAAAGTCAATTGCTATTTAGGTCAACTAAGAATTTTTTTATATTTTAGTTAATTTTTATTAAATAATTACATTTCATACAAATGTACATGCATGTAAATACATTTGACAGAATCACATTATTAGGTGGTAAAATAGGAAGCGAATTTCCATTTTTCTTTCTATATATGGTGTTGAGGCTGCTATTTGAGTTTGTTACTATTTATTCGATTTCTATTTGTGCTTTGTATCGTTTCTCATTTATGAAAAAGATGGTGGTCCATAACGCTCTTCACAAGAATTGAACTCGCATTCTTCACCTTCACATGAAAAACTACTGAAATCCTTACATTTTACCGATTGAACTACGGCCGGTCGATTTCAATTTTCATTTCAAACTCATAAAACTCTATTTAAAGTATTAAAATTTAATTAAATTAATGAATAACTATTTAAAAAACAGTATTAATATCCACTACAAGTTTAAAAAAGGTATTTAAACTTCAGTGGATGAATAAAAAGTATTTTATGAAGTGCACGGGGGGCGAAGCATTGAGTAGACGACAGGTGGCAAAATGATGCCGTTTTTTTTATGTGGGTGGAGGGACTGTTGAAAAAGTTTAAGTGGGAGGTCTGAAGCTACCCACCATACAGCCCCGATTTGTCTTCCAGTGGCTATTACCTTTTCCTGGCATTGAAGAAACACTTATTCGAGAGAAGGTTCATATCAGACGGTGTTGTTCAAAAAGGTACCGATAAAATACCGATTTCTAAAATTAATCCATTATGAAAGTATTTTACGATCTCAGGAATTAAAAAATGGCAGTTTGTGTTTACAAAAATATTGTTTGCATAAAAATTATATTTTAAAAAATTTATTGGTAAATGGTTTGTCATTGAGAAAAGGAATTGTAAATTGCAAAGAAAATTCACGATATCCAGCTTCCAAACGTGGCTTTTCTTATTGTTAGAATACGATATTATTTTGGATTGGAGGTTTTGAAGCTTCAAATCGTGTAGGCAATGAATAAAGTTTAAATGGTAATTTTAATTTTTAATTTTTCTCTTGACAGGCAAAAAAGTTTTGAAGCTGTCGTCAATCGCGGGAAGAAAGTATTGTATTTTTTTAAAAAATTGACGTTTCGCATTAATAAAATTTCGTGATTTAAAAAATTTATCACATGAAAACCTGCAATTTGTGATAACCGATTTCCATCTTTGCCTCTTTTTTTCCTTATTATTTCTCCGGTAAATGGAAAATAAATACTTGCATACGTACATTGCATAATAATTATTTTCTTAATATCGGTGCATTAGTTTTCATCAAATATTCGAAACAATACGAGCGAAACAAACTTGAAATGTCATGGGTCAGATGATTCTCTATTTACCAGTAACAAAACGAATAAAAAGCAACTCTGAAGGACTGAAAATGGAGAATGTTGACCTTCAACGGTGAATATTAATACATACCAAATACGTTTGATGAAAGACAGAATCTCATGCATTTGAACCGTCACCGGTGTATAAGCCCACATCTACTTTGGTCGGGGTCAGAAAGAGTCATAAAAGATAACCATAAACAAAGATAGATGCTGTTAATGTTATGTTATTGTATAGAAATAAGTTTAAGAAATCTAATTTAAAAATTGATAATTTAGGAATGTTTTGAAACCGTTTTTTGGGAATGATAAAGAAATGTTTGAATGTTATTACAATCATTTTTGTTTACAATAAATTGATATTTTTGGTTACCTGACTCCTTTAATAATAAAATATGATGTAGAAATGTAACAAAAATATTTTTATTCTGGTTATTGTGGGTATTTTACTTCTCGGTTAATCCTAATGGCATTGTTATAACAAAAAAGTACATTATTGTATAAAGAACTTCTTTATTGGATGGAATTAAAACTAATATCTGAACGTTTAACATTAATTCAAGTACAACTGCTATTATTATTCAGAAGGCAAATAATATTAAGTATTTCTTCTTTTAAAATCCAAACTAGAATCCAAAGCTATATGCCCCCTCCCTCCCCCCCAAAAATTGGAATCTCCGTTGAGAAAACTCTTCGATTGAGTGATGATCCCTTGTTCTTACTATAATTGGTCATTACGCACAACAAGAAAGGTGAAAAGGAATCAATGACAAGAAAATGCGAATCTCTGACATATTCACTATTCACCATTATTGCATCGTGAATGTCAATAATTGCCGGTATAACTGATAAACAAAAAATGTTTAGCAAATATTTCTGACAGACACCAAGCTATCTTTTAATGCAGACATTATCAGACTTCGGTCTTTCATAACACACACACGTAAACATATTTTAGCAGTTGCGTAGGCGAATAGAAGATACATTTGTATTTTGAAACTTAGATTTATTTCACCACGGGAGGCGAAGTTTACGTACAAACTACAAACGGTAAGAAATATGTCACTCTCAATCGCGATACAAGAGCAGAGGAGTTAGACTGTAAGCATAGTTAGGGAAGAGACGATGGTATACCTGCTGTCCATTAACATCGTGATATGTGTGCTAGAGACCAAAATGTTTCCCTTCATTGTTTTACAATGAAATTTTGATAGGGATTTCTTTGAAACGCATGGAAATTCAGGTATATTTAAAAGAATGTGGTAAACATTAGGGATTTTTACCTCTTCCCTTAGAGCATGAGAATCTGCTGAATTCAGCAATTTTACAGAGGGAGTGCAGAGTTAATTAAAAGCTGAACTGAAAAGCCCTTGCTACATGAGATGAAATAATTTTGTTTAAAAACAAAAAGCACGGTTTGAGCGTGTTTAAATTACTTTTCTTTTCTGTTGCTTATTGCTTAAATCAATAAATCGATGAAGAAAAAGCTGAAGGAAATCTTAATTTTTTTTCTTAAGAGACGATGATTTTATCGATTCCTTTTAATATTAATAACATATTCATATTATTAAGATGATCCGTCTAAAAGTTATAATGAAAGATCTGATCACGCCGATTTATCAAACGTACTTTATTTTTTATTAAGGACGTCTATCTTATAACGTTTATTATTGAGATGATGGATAGATTTTAAGCCAGACTTTTAGCAAAAAAAGACGTCTAGCGTTTAAAAAAAATCTGCATTTTCTTCAACTTCTCAAAACTTATCCCTGAATCGTTTCCTAAAATTTATTCAAACACGGCATGTAATAAGAAGAAATTAATTTTTAATGCATCTTCGATTTCTTTTTAATAAACGGGATTGGTCTCCCTGTAACTTTCTCACATACTCTCCAATAAGCGCATTGGCCTCTTTTCTAGATATTGTGGAAGGGCGTGAAACTCTGCAAATTTTTATTTGCAGAGTTTCCACTTCAGAATTATGTGTTTCTGAGTATAAAGAAAAACGTATTTTTGTATTAATTGCATAGTAATGGTGAGCAGTACTTGTGGAATATCTGTCAATGGCATCAGCTCAGCGTTTTTACTGAAACTATCAGATTATAGAGATATTTTTCTTTACGACTGATCGCCGATATGCGATTAATTTGTTGATGCGACCACAGTCGAATATTGTATTTTGGAAGCTTTTATTCTTGCTCATTAAAGTCAAATTCGATACAGAATTATAACTGTAATTACAAGATCTCTTATCAACTTTCATTAATTTGTTATGGTGTTTTTGTGTTATTTCGAATTTAAATGCTTTGACAATTAAAATACTTCTTCTACTTACTTTGATCGCAAATAGCATCAATGTAATACCCCCTCCTCCATGAAAAATCGTAGTTCTTTTTACTTAATTAGTTACATTTTGGTGGTTAACAAATATTATTAAAGCGAAAATCATGTGGATAAACTTAGGATCATTTTCATTTCTCCTTCTGGAAAAATAGTGCACGCTAACCCCTTCCGGTAAAATGATGAGCATAACTCGTCATTGTTTTCTCGTGCCATATACCACAGTGACGAACTATACTTGTCATACGACTAATTTACTATCTAATATTATGGTGAATTCCTTTAAAAATTTCTTGTGTATGGAGTCCGGCAGCACTTTTATTGCTTATGTTGATATCATAGATCATTATCACATGTTGTTTACTGTTAGATTGTCCTAGTAGAAGTTACGACGGAATTGTTGCTAGTCAATGGACTTCATTCTTATAAACATTTAGCGTGAACATTTGTCTTACTAAAGGAAAAACATGTTGTGAAATAAACTCCATAATAAATAAGGGAAATGTAAACGATGAAAATCAAGGTGATTGGAAGGAATTCGAAAAATGAAAAGAAATAAACATACATTTACCTGATACTGATAATGAAATTAAGGATAGTGAAAATTACTAAGACGAAAACACTCTTAGCGATTAAATTATTTTAATGAATGATCTGGAGTCATATACACATCATCAGAAGAATGAAGTTTTACCTGATACTAAAAATGAAACTAATGATAGTGAAATATAACTAAGAAGACGAAAATTGGTGAGTGATTAGTAAGTGATTTTAGTGAATGCTTTGGAGTCGTAGACGTATCATCAAAAGAATGGATTTGGAAGAAAATAGAGAATGTGACTGACAAATAAAAAAAGGGGGAAAAAATGGGAGTCCCTAGGGTAAAAGGGAAAACTAGATACCAATCCGAAGTCATTAGAGGTTTTTGATGAGGTGTTGAATATGTATTTACGAATTACAATTGCATCCGTGCCAACAATATAATTTTAATTAACATGTATTAAGTATAAAATAAACTAAGTTTTCTTCAAGAAAAATTAAATAGCTATTTCATGCCAAATTATAATAAAATAAACTAAGTTTTCTTAAATAAAAATTAAAAAGTTATTTCCTGCATAATTTTTTTTTTACCAAATCATAATAAAATGAACTAAGTTTTCTTAAATAAAAATTAAACAGTTATTTCAAGCACAATTTTTCTTTACTAAATCTTACTGGAAGGGGTTAATACTGCGCTGAACAGTATCGGCCTTGAGAACTGATTGCGAGGTGGATGACCTTCGGAAAGACGACCATCTTTTCTCGTCTGTGATACGTATGAAAATGAAATGAAAGGCGGCGACACAGAGAATTGTGCTGAGATTTCTGCGGTGGCTCGAATAATTCATTTAAAGATTGCCCGGTAAAAAAATTTCGTGAAGTAAGAATCATTTCACTGCCTTTGAAATAACTATAGCTCTACTCATGGAATGTGTGAGGCTTAAAACTTCAGAAATCTTCATTTCTGAAGTGATAGAATGAAATATTACAATAATAATAATAATCACACACTACAAAAACTGCGATTTGTTTTCTTAAGCATAATGAGATGATATTACATTTTACAAACTGTAAAAGGAAGGTAAAAGACATCATAATTTAAATTTTTTACATTTTCGAACGTTGATTTTTCATAACACATTTGAACTCGAAGAAGTCATTTTAAAAATTGAAATCAAATTTTTGAATAGAAATTTGGTGAAAAAAAGAAAGGAGAACTCGAGTTCAAACAATTTTGTTTCACTGAGCATTTTGTTATACCTCAAATAAATTCTTTATTTAAAATAATTATCATTTACATATATATATAATACGCATATAATTGTTATATATATAAAAAAATATAAAGAACACTCTTGTTTTCATTTTTGAAAGTGTTTTATCTGCCAACTAGTAAAATATTCCACTGAATATTTCACTTTTCCCACATATTTTCTTTCTGCACTAAACTTATCAAATGATTCATTATAAAGCGAATCATGGACGATTTTCTGGAATTTTTCTGTTCTAAAATAGACATTACATGATCTATTCCTTAAAAAGCCCGCTAGATCGGTTTCTAGTAAAAGAATTCATAAATGTTATTTATTTTCGCTACATGTAATGCAGATTTTAAAAAATAATTCTTTTAGAGTGTTAATTTTCTTAGTTCCTTATTCTTTTCACAAAAATGTTTTCTGCAACTTAGCAACGCAAATTTTTTTGACATATTTATAGTGCTATATTTTATTTTCATGAAATTGCTTGGAATTTTCTTGCATTACTAATGAAGTGTTAAGGAATGGAACTGTGCTCTTATTGTTTTGTCGTCTAAATGATTTCTTGAGTTGTAAGAGTTCTTAATATGATATTTTTTAATAGCCCTCCTACGTAAAAATTGATAAAACTTAGCGTCAAGTCAACTTTGACTTTCTTCCCTTAAAACTTCTTTTAATTTTACCAAAAAAAATCTGAAAAAATCTAGTTTGATCTACTTGATTCGCCATGCCCTCGGTTGATAAATACCCTGATATTTGTGATCCTACTGTATTAATAAACTATTCATTTTTATTTTCATTTCATGTGTTTTATTTTTTGCCTCTTTATTTACAATTCTTATTTTTTCGGTCCTCTTTTTAACTATTTCAACTAACTTTTTAACTATTTCACTTTTAAACTATTCATTTTTATTTCCATTGCTTGTCTCATTTAGTTACGATTCTTATTTTTTTTCTGTCTTGATAGCAGACAGTTCCCTCAGTAGCCGCCATTCAAATCCGATTTAGAGACAGATCCATTCCTCAGATGCGCCACTTGTTTGTTGCTATCGAATGAATGGCTGGCTACCTGCAGACTCTCTAAGAAGGGTGGGTATAAAATGAGATTTTGTATTAGTAATAGAACAGTGGAAATATCCGAGAGAAGCGTTTCATTTTCATTTCATAATATTTGGTATTCATTTTGATTATATTTCATATTCACTTTGATAATTTTGATATTTGATATTCACCTTGATAATATTGATATGATTTTATTATATTTGATAATATCTGATATTCTCTTTCAGTCTATTGATATTTGATATTTATTTTGTTAATAATGATATTTGATTATATTCACTTTGATAATATTTGATATTCATTTTGCCAAATCCCCCAAAGATAAGTAAGGTTCCAGATTTTTTGCCCAACAGAGTTGAGGTTAGGCTTAATTTGAACCGATTATTTCAAACGATTCTATTAATTTTCTTTGTGATTGATGTATTTAAAATCAAATGCTATTATTTAATGGATATTTCGGATTCATTCTGAAGTACTTTTAAATTAAAAGAAAACAGAATAAAGGAAATGAAAAAATTCTAATCTGCATTGCATTACAGCAACTGGCGTAGGAAAGTCAGACATGTGCGTTATGTCAACTGGCGTTGAAAGTTCACGAAGCGCAGCGCCTGTTTCAGAAAATGGCATGAAATCCATGCCTAACGCTGATTGTTTGCATCTCGGTAACCATAGAAGGTTGGCAAGCAATTCATGCAGACTTAAAAAAAGGGTAGCCATTGACCATTTCTGTTCAATCTTACTAGCTTAAAATGGATAACACATGCAAATAATGTAACACGCATTTAAAAAAAAAAACAGTACTTAAATAAACATTTGTCTCGCGTCCATAAACAACCGTCCAAATCGTATTACTACATAGACAATGAGCGTGAAGAATAACACATCTGAGCTTCGGATGCAGATGCCTGTAAAGTTCGCGCGTGATTGTCGTGACATGAACTGTGTTTGCGCGTGATGACACTTGTGTTTTCATTTAAATTAAAAGTTTAGAAATTATGATAGTGGTATAGTGTGTTTTATTGGCGCAAGGTCCATCTTTGGACAAGCTGTGCGATCCACAAGGATATTTAAATTGTTCCGTTATAAAGTGTGTAAAAGAAAGAAGGATATAAAAGGATGTAAAAAATGTCAAAAGTTAAGAAGATCTATGTTTTAAAAATGATTTGGCACAAGAATAAAAATAAAACAAATATTAAATGCTATGAAAAAACCAATAGCTCTTAAAAAGTCAAAAAGTTTTGGGTGAGGTTTCTCACTCACTAGGTCTCGTAAATTTAAAATAGAAGAATGAAAGTGAGTTAAACGATCTGAAGTAAAATTAGGACATTCAGTAAGAATATGCGTTATAGAATTGATCACTCCACAATTAGCACAATGAGGGACCGGTTCCACAAACAACAAATGTCTATGAGTGTATCTTGTGTGACCAATACATAGACGATTTAATTTTACATTCACGCCTCGGTTCGGTAAAACTGACCACATATTTATTTTTGGTTGAATGCTATGCAGTTTATTATCAACTTGCACGTCCCAAACTTCCTGCCACTTTCCATAGACATATTGTTTGATATAACCTGAAACATCAGAGAAGGGAACACAGAAATCAGGAGGAACTGAAGCCAACTTTGCGGCGTGATCTGCAAGAAATTATGTGTATAATACTGTTGTAGATATCTCGATCAATAAATAAAATCGATTTGATCGACCTGATTTTAAAGAAATACGGACTTGATTTGCTCTTTTGTTTTATTTTGGGTATACAATGTAAATAAATTGTTTTAACGTTAGTTGTGCGTTTTTGTTATTAAATTGAATTTATGTTATACATTTTTCGTATATGCTTATACTTTTAAATGTATCGTTTTTAGGTTAGGTTTAATTTTTTTTGATTTGCCATTATTTGATAGATTTTCGTACACAAAATTTCTATGCGAACTGAGTCGCGGATAATAGCTAGTATAGTATATAGTAGCCAATTAATATTAATATAAAAGTCAAAAGCGGTTAGTTTTAAATAAAAAGAAAGATGTATTCAGTAATAACTAAAACTAAATTATTTATGAAAATTTGAATATTACTGTCTTATCAAAACGCGCAGTTTTAGAACACTTAATTAACCAATAGTTCAAAGAAGATACGCCAATCAGTGCCCAGAATTTTCTCAGGATTGATTGGCCCAAGAATATGAAAATATTGTTTGTTTTGAAATTGCTTTTTTCAAAACTTTGTAATTAGATCAAATCTGAGTAAAGAAAATAATTTTTTTAAAAAAATTAAATGTTGGAATGTTAAGAATATTTTATACAATATTCTTTTTTAGGGCAACTGGACTTTATGGTTTATGGGCTTTAAGAATAATACTTATAGACTGAAATAAAATACAACATTCTTATTTAATTACTTTAAGTGTTTTTGATTTTAAGACTAAAAACTACATTTACTGATTAATTTTTGAGGTACTGCTAAAACTATGAATTATGAATATCATTTTGTTGGGCTTATAAGACTTCGATTCCAAACGATTCTGTTTTCTGTACTCATATGTTTTTGAAAAGGCATGCTAGATTTCAGCCAAAAATGGTTTTATATTAAGTATAGTCGTTTTCATTTTCATTTTTGAATTTGGAATTTTATATGAACTGACAGAAAGTAAGAGAGAGACGTGGCTTAAGGTCTTTATAATAACGTGGGTAAATTATAAAACTATCAAAATTTGAAACAAAAATAATTTAATAAAGAAACTATTAACAATTAAAATGCAATTAAATTTTTTAACGAGTAATAATGCCACCGAAACAGCTAGTTATTAAAGGTGGCTGTATAAAATAAGAATAGAATTTATCTTGTTCTAGTACCTCACGCGTAAATAATGCAAATTAAATGTCATTAGTTATTTGCAGTCAAACTGACTCAAATTACAATGAAAGATTAAAATTTACTTTAAACTAAATTAGAAAAGTGCTGTTTTCAAAGTCTATAAGAAATAAATGTTAAACATTAAAGTAATATTTTATAAAAAGATAAGTGCATGAAAAAAGTTTTTAAAAACTGAAAATCCATATATTATTATTATTTCAAAAATTATTTAGTACTTCAGGCAAATAAGGATTATATAACTATAAGATGTCCACTCTAATCGGGCTCCAACTTCTGATAAAAATAAGCCAATATTTCACAGTTTTCCAAGACTGATCAATCAAAAATTATTGAATTATTAATCGTTCTAAAATATTAATATTTAGAGCTCCATAATTAACTCGATTTCGATCGCAAAAATTGAAGCACTTTTTTTATTTAAAAATTAAACTGTCAAAAATATTTTACTGAATGTGATTCATAAGAACGAGAAACTGCAGTGTTTACTATGCTGTCGATACTATTAAGTTCAGTGTTAGGGAGCTGATCGACTTACAAAAGAAGTACAGAATTTACACTTCATAATTATTTCAACTGTACATTCATTGAATATAATTTAATGAAATATTATTACTTTTGAAAGTAAAAAAGGAATTCTATGACGAGCCTAAGAAACTTTTATCCCATAATTATTTGAAATATTGCTTAAATTAGATTTAAAAAATATCTATAATGCATGTAAGACTTCAATAGCAAACGAGTCTGTTTTCTGTACTCTATGTTGTAAAAATGTATGGTTTCAGCAAAAAAATACTTGTATTAATTAAAATATAATTATTTTCGTTTCAATATAATGCTCAAATTTTGCGGGTTCTGACTGGAAATTTGTTATATACTTAGCATATCGAAATGAATGACGTAATATTTCTGTAATCGTATGAGTTATAAGCTTTTCAAATGTTAAAATAGTTTGCTCAGGAAGCATTAAAAGATCAAGTTACACAAAATGTTTATTTAAAAATTTGAACTAGTATTAATCCCAGAAAATCAGCTGGTAGTCAAAGATCGCAGTTTTATAAAAAGTTAAGAATGTTCATAAAATCTATGCTATAAACAAGACCTTTTTTATTTGAAAAGTCATAATCAAAAGATTATGATTTTTGTCAACACGTGAATCACTTAGGTAAACAAATGCAATGATAATAAACATAAAATTTTTATTTCATTCGAGTGCTAACTTATAGTTTTAAAATGACTTATGTGTAAGAGTTGGTTGTAAATGATTTTCTATTTTTTTCTGCTATCTTTCATATTCTTATATTGTAAAATAGAATTTAAGTACATATCAAATCTTTTTCTCTCGTAAAATTATTGTACTCGTATCATTTAATTTTTGACACAATAACAGATTTAATAATTTACATAAAATTTTAAATCATATATTATGTGACTAACTGTTATTTACCAGTTCCATTATCCCCCGCAGTAAATTTGATAATAAAAATTCATTGAGATTTTTCATGTTAATATATAAAGAACACGCGTTAAGTTTATCTCATTTAGCCTTTTGCATTTTGAGTCCCCCCCCCCCTCCATGCATCTTTGGGAAAAAAATCTACACTAGGAAAAGTCTGACATTTTTAGCTACTAACTTACAAATTTGTAAGTAACAAATCAAGCGGACGAGAGTATTCCTATTTTTATCCACTTTCAATATTGATGCAAAGTGAGAAAGTAGATTTTTGGATAAAAAGGAAAAAGTATCATGTTCTCACTCGATAATATTTGTTTCAAGTTTGAATTTCCCTGAAAAATTAAACTACACCTTCTTATCCTTCTCTAGGTATTTTTTAACAATCATAATTGAAAAATAAACAAATAAAACGTCAAAATAATGCTCTGACTTGAATGGTGAGTGAGATGCACCATCTGAGTGCAAAGGGTTAATTTTTGTTATCTTTTGAGCAATGAACTGTCAAATTAAAACTGAGCGCGTAAACATAAGCGAATTTCTTTTGTTTTTACTAGAAATATTTTTGAAACACCATATGGCAGAGAGTTTTGTCATGACTTTATTTCTTTTCCTTAACTTCTGTCTATCGAGAGGGTAGAAATAGGTTCTACTACACTTTGAATAGTGAATTTCTTTGATCTCTCAAAAATAGTTTTTAAATATACTTGCTTGTGATGGCTCTACGCATATTAGCAAAATGCCTGTTACATGTTATTCATTATTTAAGTGCTTTTATTCGCCTATTCTTTTACATGACATATAGTACAGCTTCAAATTGAATGAGGTTTCATATAAGGATGAAATTATTTTTTTGATGTGTATGCAAAATTGAAATATTTTATGAACAGTTCTGATAGAAACTGTTTCTGATAGATTTTGATGTTGCATTTTTTTATGTTGGCGCAATAACAAAGTGAAAAGAAACTTAGTTTAGTTATATTAACGTTCCGTTTTAAAACAACATTAGGGTTATTTTTGGACATACCTTTTAATTTTTAACCGCGTTTAGATTATGAGGATAACACCTGAGCTGACACTCTCCTCTCCAAATTTCCATACCGCTCTAACGGGAAAAGAAAGCTTCACTCATGTTTAGGGTTCGGATAGAAATCTGAATTAAACATTTTTCGTTTGACATTCTATTCTAAAATTATCTGATCAGTGTGGAAAGATGAAATATCACTTAATGTTTTAAATTAAATTCGTGCTCTGCTTAGTATCTAAAGACCGAACAGTTTTATTAATAATATATTTAACTGCATTAAAGTAATGTAAATTGCACTTTAAAAACATTTTTTCAAAATTTTGGCAAAAGACAAAATATAAATGCTTTACCTGAAATAAGAATTTAATTTTGAGCTAAAAAGAAAACAATCGTAAATATTGTTATAATTTTTTAAATCCAGAAGAGAAACAAATTTAAGAAAAAAAATTTGAAATCTGCTTTTGCAAATTTTAAGATATCATGTGCGAACATTATATTTAAGTCATTATTTGTCTTGATCCATTTATGTCCTTCACCTATTTAAACCTGTATTTTTCTAGGTGGCAAACTGGATTGGAGCTCGCGGGATTTTGAGATGTAAAAAACCCATCGGTTCTTTAAATATAGACACATACATGATCTGATAGTTTCGTGATTGTTTCGAGCCAGTTTAAATTGGTTAATGGCATAAATTAATAAAAATAATTCTTAAGAATTCAGAGAATAAATGATTTTGATATCAATTTGTAACTTTATTTGGTGGTATATCACCAAATGTGACAGCCTTCTGCATTATTTTCTAATAACCCTAAAAGCGAAAAATGGATGCATCAAAAGTGCTAATTTGTTGCCTATGCATTTTAAGGCTTCAAAAAATCTCAAACTAAAATAACGTCATGTTCTCGCATCATAGAAAGATTGAATGGAATAGAGAAACATGCAATAAAATAAACAAAAAAAAATGTCAGAAAACTATATTCCTCAGAATGAAAGAGAAGAAACAGACGCCATCCTTTTTTTCTCCGTGACATTCAGTTGTAGAGGAACGAGATTCTTCATGGCTACATTATGAGATAGATGAAAATAATAGATTCTCATGTATTTATAAATTTCATAACTCATTTTCCATTGCTTTCAATGGACAATGATCCATGTATTTAAAATAATGAGGGAAATTAAAGGACCAATAACACAGCCCTAACCATTTTCTTGATTTCGCTTATTTTTCATTCATAAGAATATTGATGATCCATCCCTGAATATGTCATTACTGTTTATCTGTTCACCGGCATTCTACGTATTTCTATGAAAAAACAAAAACAATAAGAACCGTTGCATAATCGTGCGTTGTGCACTGTAAATCCGGTGGGGACAGATGTCTTTCTGTTGATGCGGTGTAAAGATTTGGTGACGGATCTTGTCATCTCAGGTGTCGTCCTCGTTATTTAACCATTGCTCAAAATTACGAGTTCAGTCTCAAAATATCCCTTGTGTTGCTTTCAGAAAGGGGTATATAACAAAATTAAAACTAATTAATCCATGCATTCATGCTGTATTGATGAAGAATGCATCGAAGAAGTAAAGAAAGAAATTTATTTATATAAATGATCTTATTTCCTTCCAGATTTAATAAGTAAAAAAATTATGTGCAAGTTTTGCGAACATTATTGAAGAAATGATTTTTTTTAAAGCAAAGAAATGGTAATTGCGTTCTTTAGACATGTTTAATTGATTGAGTCCTCCGATAAATTGGCCATTTCTCCCCTTGTTTTGCCAGAGTTTACTCACTTTGATCTACTGCTCCCGTCGCCTTTCTATCCTTACACTTGTTCTTTTTACCAGACATTTAAAAAGAGAGTTAGAGTTCTAAGAACCCTGCGCCCTGTAAAAATTTATTTGACAAAAAATAGTCTTTAATTCGATTCTTGATACCTTTTGAGTATTATTCCAATAGTATTGTCATTCTTCTTTAACCCTTTCGCCGTCCGTTTTTGTCGCTGAAAATTTCTCTCCAACGGCCCTCTGTTTTCCGCCGAATTTAAATAAACAAAAACTCAAAGAAGTAAAAATTTACAAAGCGTTTTAAACATTAAAAGTTTTAAAATTCAGTAGAAGGCTTGAAACACGTTACGGCGACTCTACAGAAGATTCACTTAAACGCTTTAGATGCCTTATGGACGACAAAGAAGCTTTCTGAGGCGGTCGGGTCATCAAGTTTTCTTTATCCGTGTGCTTTAAGGATGATAGGGGATTCATTTTACCTCTGCTATTTATTTCGAAAAATATTGCTAAACAAGATATTGACAGAATTTTGAACCCCAACAACTGGGCCACTTTCGGCAATTTTTATTATAAACATGACAATATTGCCATTTTGAAGAATTGTAAACAATTAGAATGCGCAATTATTATAATACAGCTATAATTTGAAATGAATTTTTAAAACTTTTATATAATTGTAATTATTCTTTGTTATGATAAGATGTAGTTCCAAAAATTACTTGACAGGATAATTAGGAGAATCACATTCGTGAATTAATCTAATCATAATTTTATCTAATCATCATGAAAAACATTTAATGGAAACAAAAAGATATTATGATTGATGAAATTTGATGATGATGATGAAATTTGGCAAAAATAATCCATTGATAGATGTTGACTGAGATCATGATGCTATTTAGCCTGTTGGTAAGACCTCGTATCCAGGACCGGAGTGTTTTAGACTCAGTTCTAATAAAGAATCGTCATGTAAGTAGATCTTGTGCCTACAAAATCCTTGTCCTTCCACTGTCCTATCCAAATGTTCTTCCTTTAATGTGGTGCGTATGTTTGGAGGGAAAGGTACTAGTCAGGTGTCATCTGACCATGATTAAAAATTACGTTCCCTTTAAAATTCCCTGGTGATGCTTTAAAACTAGACATTAATTAAATTTTATTTTGTATCAATTTTCGAAAATGAAAACAGAAGAGACAGACAATCCTTAATAGTTAACTATTTCGACCTCTTTGGAAATTACGTGAACTGTGCTGCAAAAATTTAAAGATGACGAGTATACTTGCCAAAAAATTCTGTAATATGAAATTGTGTTGTAATGAAATGACGTCTGTTTTTTTATTTCAATAATAACATTTATTTATTTTCTTAAACTGAAAGAACTATGAAAGAAAGCATATGAAAGAAAATAAAAAAAATTATTATTGCTGGTAGAGAATGGTATTTAAGAAACCATAATAAGCTTAAAACATATAATAAGTTTTTATTTGTTCCTTTGATTTCAACTTGGTCCCAAAATATTTTAAACTTCTTGAAATTTACGAATATGTTTGGGTTTCTATTAAAATAGTAATTGAAACTGCAAATGGTCACTATTTATTATTCCAGACGAATGATCTGGTCATAACGCAAAACGTTGCATTTTTTCCATAACCAGTACACTTTTCAAAAACAGTTAATTAGTTAATGACACACTTATGGGGTGTGGGATTTCTATGAAATAAATCTGGATAAAACTAGTGTGCTAAATAATTAGTTAACTTTTCATCAGGTAGGCGCTGTACCCGATCATTTAATTCGGATCAAACACACGGGTTACATATTTTCAAAGACAGATACTGGTTCGATAGTTTCACTAGGCATTTTGAGATAGCCATTTTAAAAACATGGGGTTATGCAAAAAAAGTTTATTAGGCAAAGGAGAAATGTTGTATTAACAATAGTCACAGAATACAAATGTAATTAAAAGACCTATGTGATGGTGTCTTCTCTACATAATCACGAAATCTGCAGTGATATTTATCATACAGCTGGACACATTTGTTTAACCCGTCTTGGTAATAATCAGGTCTCTGATTATTGAGCCAGTTCTCTGCGCCTTTTTGAATACTACCGTCTGATATGAACCTTGTTTCAGATTCGTGTATTTTCAATATTGGAAAAAGGCAAAAGTCACTGCGAAACTATATGTGAGGTGACTTCAGACCTTCTGCCTAAACGTTTCCAGCAATCTCTCTGCTCGCTTTAAAAAAAAAGACATTATTTTGCCATCTGTTGTCTACTCATTGCTTAGCCCCCGCATGCTTCGTCAGTTTGTCTGCGAATTTCCGATGGGGACACATTCGTGTCCCATAGAAATCGTATCACGGTTTGCACCTCTGTGCGAGACCACTTCTCTAGACGTCTTGCCTTTTCTGTCGCTGTTTCAGGTCAAAGCTATTAACACTATCTGCTCTAATGATCGGCTTAGACAATTAGTACTATCTGTCTCCCGTCTGGGTAACAATATTCCCATCCACAATTTCTACTTTTCCATCCACTATTTCAACTGTTTACACTGCTGTTTGTAATTTTTTTCGAATCACCCCTCTTAGGTAGAAATTGAAACTATCATCCTATCCAAAATAGGAATCTATTGAAATTTTTACTACCTCATTGTAATCCGAAATTTCCGTCGCCGAATTGAGGACTTTTTCTAATCAATCTTGGCTGACAAATATCCCGTCATTTTCCACTTGGGAGGAAGAGAACAAGAGGTTTGATCGATAATTTCATTAGCTCTCTGCACAATGGCAGGTCGCTGTTTCAAATTGGAGGGCGACGGAGAAAAGCGCGCTCTTAAGCATTGAAAACGGAAGTGGGAGACTCTTGGCAATTCACCGCGATTGTGTTACTTGAAGGAGCTTCGTTAAAATACGTATAAAATTGCCAATTAAAATTATCACCGAGTTGGAAAGAATTTTTAATAATTTCCGAAAGGAGTTTCTGTTGGCTCTAGGTAATGTCTTCGCGTTACATTGTTCAAAATTCCACATAATTCCTAATTGCTCTTTTGGATAATCGACGCCGTTTGCAGTTAGATGTGTACAGAGCCTGACTAAGGTAGGGACATACGGGACAGTTTTCACGGGTCCTTACATCAAAGGGGGGGGGAAATCTAATAGAAAAGTGCTTTACGTTTACTTCTCTAATGAACTTAAAAAAATATCAGTACAGTGTAAAAACTGAGACAGATGAAATAATTGCCTTCCTTAAATAATGATACTTTATAATTATTAAATAATAATTAAATAATTTATACAATAAATGCAAGAAATAATTAAATGCTCCTGCATATGAAAATAACTGTTGAGAAATTTGCATATTTTCTATGTAAAAATGATAAATGAAATGAAAAAAATAAATGAAATGAAATGAAAAAATTTAAAATTTTAGTTTATGAAATTTAGTAATTTCTTTTATAGACATATGCTTAAGTTGTCTTGTTTTAACGTTTTGTCAGATTTAATTTTTAATCCAATAGTTATATGTGGTACTTGTAAGTACCACCAATTGTTAAATGTGTGTCTTGTCTTAAGACTTTTTAAATTTAAAGTTTAAATAGCATTTTGAGTTATTTAGCGAAAAAGTTCTATGCACGGTTCTTCATTACTAAGGTAGTTAAGTTGAGTCTTCCTTAGGCCCCAATTAGGTTGAGTTTTACCCTGGATGGAGAGACTATGAATATTTTATATTATGACTATGAATTTATCTATTGCGGTTGGTTTATCTATTGCTATTAATTAAGAACTTTTTTAGGACTTTAACTAATGTCTTCGCTTTATATTGCTCAAAATTCCATAGAATTCTTGTTGTGGTATCTTAATAAACCAGCAACAGCGACTTGACATTTTTGATCACTTTTGTCTAACAGATATGTTACGCGGCTGCAAATCGTAAGGTCGCAAGTGTGATCCTTGGTGGAATTCAATCTCCACAGTGGCTCGAAAATGCCAAACCGCAGCATTAGTGATCTCAGATGATGGATACACAATTCGTTCACCATAACGCTTGGCACTATAAAAAAATCGTCCGTCTCTCCGCAGAATCACTGGTAGGGGAATTAGTATTGTTTTTTTGAATTTTGGTATTGTGGCGGTATCTTAATAAGCCAATAACAACCCCTGGACAATGATGTTTCCTTTTGTCTAGCGGATATGTTACTTAGCTGCAAATCTTAAAATCGCGAGTTCGATTCGTGGCCGAATTCAATCTCCACATTGACGTGATTCCCAGTCAATTCGATTCGCCACATTCTTAATTACTTTTTTTTGAATAATCGACGTTGTTTGCAGTTTGATGTGGAGACTATGCATATCGAGATTCACGAAATATGAATTACTTTTAATAGTGAAAGTTAAAAAAAATGATTTAAAAAAAATCAGTTTTTATTTAAATTTAACAATTTTTTTTTATATTTTAGTTACTTTGAATTAAATCATCATGCGTATATATATATATATATATATATATATATATATATATATAGGGAAAGTGTGAACCAATAGTAGATTAAAAAGAAAAAAAGAATTGAGTTGATATATTTAGTACTACTGCGTTGACTAGCAAATTTATTCTATCACTGAGAATTTTTTTTACGGATCAAACAACTAATGTCTTTGAGTGAGATTGCTTAAAATTCGACATAATTCCTGATTACTTTTTTGAATAATTGACGCCACTTGCAGTTAGATGAATATTGAGATTTGTGGAAGATGACTTATAGTTCAGGTTAAAAAAAGATTTCAGTTAATTTAGTTAAGACTATTTCGGTTGGCTAGTAGATTCATTCTACCAATAAGAATTTTTTTTATATAGACTCATCCTTTTCGGTATTTATCGGCTGCGACTAAAACTACTTCAAAAGAAAATTTCACCCAATTTGGCGATTTCAACTATCAAACTATTGAACATGTGATTCGTACATTAAAATTTTTTCATAATACATAACATTGTATTTGAATATATTTTTTAAAATTTGATGAGATTTTTTCTTGGCGTTTGTTGGTAGTCCTTACAATCGACGATTATTTTCTTTTCTTTTCCTTTTTCATATAATGAATGAGCACAAGGAAAAGTAAAATAATTTCCTAAAAGTTTTAATCATTAACAATCTAACGAATGATTAATAAACGATTTCAGACGATTTTGAATTCTGAAATTTTATTTTTCAGCAAGAAGCTAGATAATCAAAACGTAGAAGGTAGAATACTTGTAAACCGACAGCCAAATTATGAATCTGATCGATATTTTATATAAAACGTGGATGAAACTGCTCTAAAAAGCTCTTTTTAATCCTGGTGAATGCTAATTTCGGTATCGATAATTTTTGAATTTCTTTTATTTATATAGCATGCGCTGACAAATATGACTTTTGTTTGGGGGCATCGCCTCTTGTCTGTAAGATACTAGCTGATATACATTGAATTTCTCGACTTTAAAATCTTTTCATATATAATATTTTTAATAAAGAAATTCTATTTGTATTTTAATTTCCCTCCAAATGTGCTTTATACGAAAAAATAACTTCTGTAAATGGTTACAATTTTGTTTTTAAAAGAAAATTATATATAGCTTCCTTTTTTATTCTTTGTTCTTTGGTTTTAATACAATAGAATCGCTTTCTCGGGGAAGACATCGACTATTTTGGATATAATCTCCATTTTCTTAGACTAAGCATTGTCCTCGGTACACCGTACTCTCTGCAGCTGAATGCAACAATTCAAGAGGTTTCTTCATAAAAATCCGTGTTATGTTTTCATTTAAAGTGATAGGTTCAAGACTTCATCTACATAAACCTCCGAATTTGAATAACCCCACAGAAAAAAGTTGCATGGGATTCGATCTGAGGAGCGATATGGCCATGCAACATAAAAAAATCGACTAATGGCTCTTACTTCTGTAAAGTAATGGCGCGCCAGTTGCTGTTTGAATGTACCAATATGTGGTGGTGCTCCAACCTGCATAAAGGCAATTTTATTGAAGCGTTGCTTGAAGTTATGAGATGACAAAACTGCTCAGCATGTCAATATTTTTGAGCTTTTAGAGAACAGGTTTGCAGTCCTGCTAGGGTAATAGTCTCAAAAAAGTATGGTTCGATGATAAAATTTGCTGTAAAACTACACGAAATAGTTACTTTTTGAGAATTTAATGGGGTTTCTTGAATGCTTGAGGTTGTTCAGATGCCCAAATTCTATAATTCCGTGTGTTAACAGTCCTATACAATAAAAATTGGCGTCATAACTCCTAAGAATTATCCAAGGTAAATCCTCGTCCACCTTCATCTTAACAAGAAATGTAAAAGCAAGAGTGAATAGAAGATCATCATTCATTTTAATTCATGCAAAAGGCTAATTTTATACTGTTAAAATTGATTTTTTCAAAAATTTTCAAACTGTTGAAGCATTGACATCCAGTTGTCGAGCAACTCTACCTGTGTTGCTATTAACAGTAGTGCTCGTCTGATTTATTTCAACGATTGCAATCTCAACATCAGTGATCATATCCTACGATACCAGCTTCCGTCCTCTACCTTGGAGAGTTGCGACAGAACCTGATTTTTCAAAATTTTTAATGATTACTTTCACTGGATTAATTGATAATGATCCTCTATTAAATTGTTTCGATTTCTAAATTCGCGTAGAACAGCCGCTGCATTGAATTTATTAAGATAAGAGCCTCACTAGTAATGCACGTTGCTCTAAAGTGAGACGCATTTTATAAATCAACCGATACTTGGAATGATTTTCAGTGCCCCTCTTCTTTTTTATAACTCAAAATACTGGCGCTGTGTAATCGGGATTTTTCATTTTGTAATTTTTTCCCTGTTTCTTATGTAAGTCTTTAGCTGTTTTAAAGTGTAAAGCACTACATTTTCCTCTAACGGCAACTTTTGAGGATAAATTTCTTTAGCCGATTACTTTCTCCCATATCTTTGACAGTTCCCGTACAAAATTTGGAGGCTTTGCGGCTGATTGTTTAAACTACTGAGGCATCTGAATATCGTCAGTTTAAAAATAACACCTTGTACATAAAATGAAATCGAAAAAAAAAATGCATGTATTAAAATAAAACAAAAATTTAATTGAAAATATTGGAATGATTGGTATTGTTGTTCAAAATGAATATTATTATAAATGTTATTGGAATAAAAATAGTTTAAAAATTAAGACATAACACGTCAATGAAATTAAAATAGTTTAAATTTAAAGCATCAAATAAATATTAAAAAACAAACAACAGTTATTTTATTACAATTTAAGAAACTTTCATTTATTTGATGCTCTTGAGTGAATTCTATATAAATGATATTTTTATAAATTTCAACAGTTATTTGTCATTATATGAATGTCCCAAATTTATGTTTCTGTTAAAGTAGTTCATTAATGGTATTCTTAATCATTCACAATTAACATCAAAAAATATCCAGACAATTTTTCTTTTGAGGGCACTGAATTTTATGTTAAGTAAAGCAATATAATTTTCAGCCTTGTGACAATCACCTTATTCAGTCTCGGACAGAAAAAGATGATCTGCTTTTTTTAATCTTTGTCATTCATGGAGTCTTCGAAATGAGAATCATTTTAGTTTTCTCATTTGGTGACTATAAAAAGAAAAAAAAAATCCTGACAGTTTTCCTTTTTATGTTTGAAAAGCAAAGGCTGTTTCATTAACTCTAGCTTCATGTGAAACGAAGGGAAGATGATTAGTTTTCGTTAAAATAAGGTTTAATATATCTCTTGCTCCATCAACCATACTACCTCTTCCTTATCTGATCCAATAGCAACGTGTGCCTTTGCTTCTTACACGGCGTAAGAAGTTATTAACCCTTTAACCCTATTGTATGCATTATTACCCCCTGTGAAACTCTTTTTCTATGAGACCTCAAGAAGTATTTTAAAAAGATAAATTTTGCAATCGGATGCTAAAATTCGATTGAGCTATCTGAATAGCTTTGAAATAAATTGACTACAGATAAACATAATTTAAATTCAAGAATGGAGCTTTATATAAAATATGTTTACCACTGTACATTTATGTGAAGCTCCATAAAAATATCTATTAAATATGCTTACCACTGCCCGCTCACGATGTAAGTGTTTTCATAGCGACATTAAGTTCTAGCATTTTTTATTAAATTTTATCTCCTGAAAAAGTTTCCAGACTCGGAACAACTTTGCCTTGTGTCTAAGATTTTTTAAATAGTTAATTGTCATTATTTGTTATTAAATTTATTTAATTATTATAATTAATTTATTTAATTTAAATTCAACATTCATTTTCATAAATGAGCAAAAATTGCTGAAGCAACTGGAATTTTTTAAAATTCTGAATCTTCCTGTTAATGATTTTATGAATACTTTGTCTTAATTTTTGATGTATTAATTATTTGAATGCTGTAATTTATGACATTATAGTTTTTTTTTCTTAAATCAAAACATGGCTAAGATGTCATTAACAAAATTGCCTCAGATTTCAACAGTTTTATTTTTGTGCATTATAGCAATCCGCGTCTAATAAATGCAAACTTTAATGTAAGACATTACTGAATTTAATTCCATGATTTTCTAACTGGGGAAAAACATAAAAAGGTGTTTTAAAGTACCTAAAATTGAGTTCTAAGTACACTTACCAATGAACATTCGTCGATATTTTTACTCTTAACGATCAGCGGTAAGTATGCTTTCCACTTTCAAATTTCCCTGACTTATGTTTGGTAACTATATTTAACAACCTTTATTTCATAAATTAAATAGAAAATCAAAGAACTTTTGATGTTTTGGAGTTTGCATCATCAGTTTATATAGATATAACCCTAAAGAATTGTGTTCGTCAATGTCCTGAGTTATGCCTTATAAAGGGTTAAGAAAAGATAGGGGTGCTGTAATTACAACATTGACATTATAAAAGTTTTATCTGACCCTGACCAAAGTCAAGTTTAACCCTTTATATACTGACGGTACTTGAAAGTACCATTTAAATCTCTCTTATATCGTTAGTATATGACTATTTTTGCTGATGGTATTCTAAAGAACATGGTGAATATAAGATAAAAGTAGGAATTAAAAATATCTAATTCATAATTAACTAATTATCTAATTAATAAAGATATTTCTGTTAATTACATCTTTTTTCTTGGCTTCCCTAAGATTTTTCTGCAAAGGAAACTAAACTACAGATGCAAAAAGGAAGTTGAAAAATTGATGGTAACATAATTCAGTAAATAAATGTTTAATGTTTTAAACTTCATTACATTAGATAAACTTTGCAAGGTATGGTTGAAGTTCGATTATGGTATCGATCGGTTTTCCGAATGGACTGAGCAATGAGAGTTTTTAAATCCATCATTAAGTACATATTTCGGCTATTTCAAAATTTTATGAATGTAATAGCAGAATAATATGAGCATTAGTTAGAGAAGAATAGTATGAGCATTAGTTAGAGAAGAATAGTATGAGCATTAGTTTGAGAAGAATAGCATTTGCATTAGTTTGAGCATTACTTCTCCACTCAGCTTCCAAAATCTCCTTTATTTTTATTGATTTTAATTTAGTTTTGGTATAAGCAGTTTTTAAACTTCAAATATTATGTAAGTTCTAAGTAATTACAATTTATTTTCGGAAGAGTTGATACAAGTTCAATGCGTTAAAGAGTTTAAATTTATATTAAATGAAATACTCAAACAAGTATCCAATTTTTTAAAGTTGTTAAATTAAATTGGATGCTTGCAATGCCGTAACTATTTTCGTTACTTCAAGGTTTACCCAAAGTGTCCAGTTATGAGTTAATCGGCAAATACAAAAGAAGTACCCTGTTGTAGTTGAATTCGTAAACATGAAGGAAAAAAAAAAGGGCTTCTAAGTTTTAATGTTAATAAAGCTTCTGAGATTTAAAAATTAATTTTAACATAAATAATTAAGCATGATTTTTAAAGATTAATGGAATTTATAACACCCCGGCAACCAAGTATTAAAAATTATCGCTTCTCTCCCCCTCCTCCCTTCCGAATTTACGGAGTTTTAGGCAATTGTCTATATGTTAATATTGCCGTAACTGGAGTTATGGTATCATACTGTTTTCACCATTCATCGCTGGTATTTTTGTGTGGAAACTCCCATGGGTGGGGACATCTCGTAATTGAGGATGAGAAGCTTCCGGCATGGTAGTTGGCTCTCACCATACCTGTGGGTATACTTAAAGCTAGGGGTCTGGCTCCCCCCATCCATGATGGGACGTACTTCCTTAGGAAAGAGTCATATTTTGGTTGGAGATGGCCCTTAGGACTCAGACACAGTTCCAGCCAGTGTTGCTGTACCGGCGGTACGGTCATTCACGTTTTTCCATATGCTTTTCGACGGATTGGTTCTAATATGCTATTTCTGTTCTTTTTTACGTGATTTTACTCTTATAGGAATAGCTTGCTTTTTGAAATCTCATATCCATATTTTTACAAACATGTTTTTAAGTTTGTTTGCAGTGTCCAGACAAATCTATTAAATTGAAGGCAAAGGAATTTGAGGCATAAGTAACTGTAATAAGGTTTCATTGCAGGTCAAAAACCTACTTTTAAAACTGAATGTTAAACATTTTTCTCTTTTTTTTTTGGCCCGTGTTTTACCGTTCACTAATGATTGTAGAAATGATATGTAATTAGCGTAAACAATTGTCTTTCTAAATATATGTGTTATGCATTTCTTAAAGTATTGAATCTAGAGAAGTTTTTAAAAATTGGTCCATTGCTCCTAAAAGACCAATTTCTGAATTCAACTTTCTGTTTCCGTTATCTGTTTCAATTTGTTTTGAGGACTTTATTCAATGCTTCTGACTAGATTGTAAAGTGCTTTTTCCTGAAAATTTTGATTTTATAAAAAGATATCTGAAAATAAATTCGTGGATTCTAAAACATACTTTGTTTTCAGTATATCTAAGATAGAACGATAGATAAGTCAGTTTGAAGAATGCACAATAAATATGAATGAATTCGGAAACAGTAGTATTTTAAATCGAAAAGGAGAGATTTATTTTATTTTTGCCGTAAAATTATCAAATATAATGTTTGATATGTTTATATTATCTCTCTACCTACTGAGCCACAGTTTGCTTATTTTTGGCTTTTGCGTTAGAAAAGTATGAAAACCATATTTATTCCCAGCGCATATAAATGAATTAATTTAAAAGTAGAATTTATAAAAGTATTTTCTGAAGAATGAATATTTCATTGTGATTGATTCATTTAAAATGTGATACATCAAAATCATTTTAATACATTTTCAATAAATTTGAAACGCATGGTCTAAAGCTTATAAGACTGCGGTACTTAAGCTTCGCTTAAACATGTTTCAACCCTTAATAACCTAGAGTTTCAATTTTGATACCAATCTTTTAAACCGAATGTTCACATTACTATTAGTTTTTTTTATAGGTTGGCTGTACGTATTTTACTGTTGTATAATATTCTTTCCAACGAAATTTAAAAAAAATCAAATGTCATTATTGTTTTATTTTATCTATGACATATTACTCGCGCGGCAAAGTATTTAAAATATTTATGGATTCTAGAAATAAGTGTAAATTTAATAATTGTTGGAAACTTACCTCCTGGTTCTGTAAAGAGTGTAAAGTGTCGTTATGCGATAATAAAAACAATCAATGTTTCGCATTATTTCATGCATAGGTATATCTGATTTCTTTATGGCGTTAATACCTGAAGTATCAAAATTGATACCTGTTTTTTTTTCTAAATAAATATGTAAAATAAATATTGTGATTTTTTAGCTATTTTTCCCTTCATCTGTCAAGCAAACACAGTAATATTAAAAATAAACCACTTTCGTAAATCAGGCTACTAAGGGTTAAAGATATTTCAAGTTCAAAACATAGACAAATTTTGACAAAAAATCATTAACGGCTCCTTCAAATGCTCATAATTTGTTAATATTAAAATAAGTTTTAACTTGTGATCTGTTATATTTTATGATGTTTGGAGTATATATAGATGAAATAATAAACTGAAATCTACGACAGACCAATTTTGAGATGGAAAAAACAAACAAACAAACAAACAAAAAAAAAACAAACATCGCTTTTTGAAATATCGACGCATTCGTAATCTGATAATCTCGCGATGATGTTCTGCAAAGACTGCTCCTCACGAGAACTGAAACAGATGTTTAATTAAGAAAATTTGCAATAATTCAGAGAATCAATACTTTGGAAATCAAGTTGTAACTGTAGTTGGCGATAAATCGTCAAATGTGACAACATTCTGGATTATTTTCCAATTACCCAAAAAGCAAAAAAATTATGTTTCAAGATCGATAAATCGCCAATTTGTTGTCAGCGCATTATGAGGTTTCAAAAATTTGTTACCTGCGACTTTTGAAGTTTCAAAAACTTCAAACAAAAACAGCATCAGGTTCTCAGATGATAACAAAGTTGAATGGAATAGAGAAACGTGCATTAAATTTATGTTCTTACATGATAATATTATCATTATTTCTTTTAACTTGTTCTGTTTTTCCTAACTCTTAAAAGATTTCATATTTTTCATTAAATAAGCAGTTTTTTTCAACACACTAGAGACAATGGGAATTATTTTCTTCTAACAGTGATGTTTGAAGTCTGTCTTAGCTATTTGGTATAATTAAAAATGTTTATGTATAATTTAAAAAAAATATTCTACGAACCTTGTCGGTTACCTCAAACACTTCTCGCTAGTTTTAAACAATAATGATCCAAATAGGCTTATTCACTGATTTTTTAATTAATTATCTTCCTAAGGAGTCCAAAGATTATCTTTTTCAATGCGCCTAAAGAAATGTCACTTCTTCGCTGATTCGGCAATTAGACAAATTAAGAGATTAAGAGTAACAAAAAATATTTTTTATAATTAAAATTCTATTAACGCAGTTTGCAAGGCATGTTTTATTTTCATTTTCTCTCTCTCTTTTTTAAAGAGACTATTTATTTTCAATTATTAGTTTTGTTTGGATTTTTATCGTCTGTAGTTCATCTGGCATTAACATGCAAAATCAACATAATTTTTTTATTTCATTTAATAATTTTAATTCTTAAAACAGTATTTTAATTTTGTTGACCGTTAATGAAATTATATGTTCTATATTCTGTTAGTATTTCATAGTTACTTATACAATCTCAAAAAGAAAAAGTGATGAAAAAAATTTCGCATTTAAAATCATCTCTCCAAATGTGATAAAATATTCCGGTCATCAAACGAAAAACGTTTCTTTGATTTTTGTACGCAACAGTTTTTATTCACTGCTCTGCAATAATACTTACAAAAATTAATATTTTATTCAAAATTTCTTAACATGTAAATTATTATTTTTCTCGTTCGAAATTTAAAATGGATTTTTTTAAATGATCATTTAAATTTTTTTTACCGAAAACCATTTAAATACATCAGCTCTAAGGCTCTTGCTGTGAGAATTCAATTGTTATTGATAGGGAATGTTTGATCGTGTAACAACTAAAGTTGTTGCTGAAGTTGAAGAATACAAAATTGCTTGGAAAGAGCATTCTCGTTATTCCTACTCAAAGTCGATGCTCTGATGAAAATGACTTTTAAAACGACTTTTAAGCTACAACTTTTTAAAATCCGAATTTTGTAAATGCTAGTTTTTTTAGCTTAAAAAATCATTTAGCGTTCAAATCGAGGAAAAAAAAACCCGCCAATGAAAATCAGTTGAAATCGTTAAAGGTTCCAAGTTTGAGGAAGATGTGCAGAACTGTTATTAAGGTGCTTGGTAGAATATGGTTTCGATAAAAAGAGTAGGTACTCATTCAGTCTTATCATTTAGTGAGTGGAGTGAGGAGAAAATAGAGAGCAGGTCACAAATAAGTTATAGGTTTATGTTGACATCATACTATATATACATACATATAACGAGGAATTTTAATTTGATACTCCTGAAGTTTGATTTTTCTGATAATAATTACTCTTGATAAATCTCATGAATTATATCCCGGTTGCTTACGTGTTACGTTTCACTTTCATTTATAGTATCACTGCCATATAAAGATCCTATTTTCTTTGTTACTTTTAATTGGGGGGGGGGTGTTAGTAAGGTCTCAGCTTCGGAACCGGGGAGCTTCAGGCTCGAGACCCGATTCCACCGAAGAACCATTGTGTAAGCGGGCCTGATGCACGCCAAATACGACGGAATCGAACGCCCTCTAACTGGTGTAGTGCAGGAGCTTGGCTAGGTTTGCCCTGTACTAGCTGAGCTGCGGCCTTCGTTATTTGACCGCAGATCAAAATAACTAGGCTTGTCCGACAATAGCCCTAGCGTTGATTTAAAACGAGACGTTAATATAACTTTGTAACGTCTATAATTTCAATTGGAATAAATATCCAGAGCATTGGTAATCATCCTCATTAAATAATATGTCCGCATATTTGATGTCTCGTTTGCTATAAAGGTATCATCATTTATAAAAACTAATTTGAATCATTGCAAAACATCCATTCATTCAATGCATAAAAAAACTGAATCAGAGATGCGGGAAAATGAAACAAATCCCCTCCGCTGCGATCAATCAAATATTTTGAGGATACCTTTCGGTTTGATAATCTTTTTGTTTTGAATGGGAATCCTGTCCGTGTTTAAGTGGTCTTTTTGGAATATTTTTTTTTCTTCTGAAGAATTTTGAGGAAATTTTTTTTTGTCCGCAGACGAATGAAATCAGCATGACTCACTCGCGCTTTGATTTCTTCTAGTTCTGTTATTTTAAACCCCAGTTTAAGGTAAAATTATTGCTGCAGCGAAGAGCTCACTGCAGCCACTTTCTAAAATAAATTCTCAGCGACTAAATTGAATAAAAATTCTTTTTAAAGCACTTTTATTAGAATAACAAAATATAACATTTTCTTTTCGAATAAAGTTTCAGCTTTCTGTTTTTATTTTATAGTTCACTATTATAAATAATCCTGGTATACATTTCATTTTAAATTCCCTATCAAAGGACTGTCCTTTCATCGAATCAAAATTTAATTAAATTACGTGGTTAACTTAGTATTAAGTTAATAAGTATAATTAATTAATAAGAAAAATTATAATTTTTGCCATCGGGGAAAAATACGTTAACAAAATCTCAAAACTCTAGTTTGTAAGAAAACAGTTGAAAAATTCATCCTGAGATTCCATCCTTACAAATAACACTCTCTATTATCCGGTTTGTGACTATCAAGCTTCAGTGCTATCAGATCTAATTTTCCTTTTATGTAAATGAGAAAGGCAAGGTGTTGCAAAAGCAGCCGTCTATTAAGGACTTTTCGAATACTAAAACTTGTAAGTTTCGATTCTTATCTTAGGGATATCTTTTCATATCTAAGTAATCGTTTATCAGTCAAAAATAAAAAATATCAATACAAATTTGTATGGTTTTCGCTGCTAATCTTTACTGCGAAATGAAACAAGATTGACTTAAGTTAATGGTTCATTTCAGAAGATCAACAGAACATATTTTTTATCTATTTTTAATTCTGCTTTTACTTAAAATAACTGCTTTCATTTTAACATACAAAAACATATTTCGTAATACATGAAACAAACATCTATCTGTTGCATGTCCTTTAACCGTTTAATTGTTTTCGATCTGTTCGAAAAATGCATGCCCAAATTATTTTGTAATGAAATGACTTTTATTATTTTATTTCATTAATCACATTTATTGTTTACTTAAACTAGCATTCATTTTTTGCATGTCAAGAAAAGAAAAGAAGGAAAGAAAGAAAAGTAAAAAAAAAAAAAAAAATGGATGACCAATACAACGCAGAGATTCCTTTAAAGAAAACGACTCATATTAAATACAATTTTATCTATAACTAGCTGATACGAGGCTCGTTGCTGCCGCCGAAAAAAATAATATTAAGTGCAATAAATCAATAATTTGCAATGTTTTATCGAAATAGGAAGAACGGTGCGACAATAAATAAAATACGAACACACAAATATTCATTTTTATATGTTAGATTTGTGTATTTTTTTAGAATTGTAAAACTTGGTGTACTTTCAGAATACTAGTGAAAGAAACTATTTATTGGATATCTTGATTCGTTAAATATTTGTTCAGAATTCACAAATTTAATTTTAGAAAAGTGATTAAAATATTTTCTTTAAAAATTTATTAAACATAGAAAATATATTTATACCATAAAATCGTTAATATAGTTGAAATGATAATTTTTACAAATTAAGATTGGCAAAATTATTTGCACCCCGATATTTTTGGTAGTTACTGCGAAAAACGCTAAAATTTAAAACCCCCAGAGTTGGTCTCCCCATAAATTATTCGCATTATCTGTAATAAAGTTGTTACTTCTGAGAATGACTTGATTGATATTTGCGTACTATAGCTACAAAATATTAACATTTAACTTGGATTTAGTATTTCTACAAAATTTCTTGTCTCCTCAGAGTGTTATTTGGAGATTGATCCTTAGTAAACAAATGTGGTTGATATTCGATTTTTTTAAAAATTTTAGATAATTGTATTATCCCTATAACAATCCCGTAGGTGCAAACAATAAGCTGACCAAGTTTCATCGCTTTAGGTTGAACGGTTTAAGAAAGCATAAGACAGACAAATATTTATTTTTATTTATATAGACAATTATTAATAGTCTGTTATTCATTCCTTTGATTTCGACTTGATCCCAAAATATTTTAAACATCTTGGAATTAAAGAACATGAGTTTTCCCTAAAATTGCAATTAAAATTGTATTCTTTCTTTCTTTATTACTTCTGACGAATAAACTCGGCGTAATGCAAAATGTCCTACTTTTTCCAAGATGAGTTTATTCGTCAAAATCAGTTAACTGGTCAATCAATTCACGTCAGATACTCTTCGGCCATTTTGCACATTCAATTCCTATTATTAGTTTACACTCACCCTATGTTTATATATCTTGTACAAATTTTCAATCGTTAATAAAATAGTTTTAATTCATCCACTCAAGTTCAAATACACTTTTTAAACTTGTAGTTAATGACAATTGATGCTAATGCTTTTTTTCCAAATATTAATTCAGTAATTAAATTTAATTAATTTTTAATTTAATTAATTTCCAGGTATTAATTCAATTAATTTTTAGAGTTTTAGCAGTTTATAAGGAATATTGAAATCAACAGGCAGTAAATAGCACAATCGGTAAAATGTAAGAATTTCAGTATTTTTCACATGAAGATGAATAATGTGAGCTCAATTCTTGCGAAAATCAACATTTTTTTATATTTAGTAATATTTTTGATAATTATTTAATCAAAATAACTAAAATAAAAAAAAATTTGTTGACCTAAGCAGGAATAGAATTTAAATTTTTCTGTTACTTGTTTTAAATTTTTTTTCGTTTGAAACTTTCTGACCCATTTTAAAAACATTTTTTCAATTAAAATATGAGCAAAAAAATTAGTCAGACGGAAATTCAGCGAATTTTAAATTCTAAGGACATGTGTGACGAATCTATCCGAATTTTGTGGAAGGACTGCATCTTGCACTTTGTTCTGCCACGTTCAATGGATAGAATACAGACCAGGCCCCGAAAAATAATAAACTTTGTCTTTGAGTAATAATTAAAAAAGGGCGTCACTGAAACGCAGTTGAAACATCTGTTTCAGCTCTCGCGAGGGGCAGTCTTTATAGAACATCGCTTTAAACACTGAAGATAATTAAAACCCCATTAAATTTCCCGAGAAGACTAAAGAAAAAAAATGAAAGCATGTTAAGAAAAAACAGATAAAATAAACACAGTCAGTAAACGTCTCACTGAATTTGGATGGTACAAAGTTTTTTTTTTCTCACTTCGATCTCATTATAAAATTGCTTGGCGATTCTGAGTTTCTTTAGAATTAGCTGCTTTTGACGGCCACTTTGTTCACCAAGATTATTAAGTTTTTAAGCTTTTAATCATTAATGCGGTATACATTTCTTGAAAAACATCTCACCTTGTAATTTCATGGACTTAAATACCTGAATTTAATTAATATAGTGTACTATTTATTATAAAGTGTACTATATATTACGAAAAACTATTATGCTACGTATTACATATTCTTGAAAAACTTTTCGCCTTTTAATTTTATACTACTTAAATACGTAAATTCAATTGAAGTAGTTTATTGAAAATTGCAAAGTGTACTATATATTAAGAAATAAAAGCGAAATTATTACTACTGATTTAAGGATTGATAAAAGCATGTGCACGAATGATTTGATAAAGAGTTTGAAAACCATTATAACATTTAAAAACCTTTTTTCATACAGTGTATTGAATTGAATTAAATATGTTTTTAAAATTAAAAGAAAAAGTGTACGAAAATGAAATTTATATTATTAAATAATTAATTTTTTGAGTCTTAAGATAATACAAAAAACATTTTTATAAGACAATTGTTTTAAAAGATGTGAGTATCAAATTCCGTAAGCAGGTCAAAACGAGTATAGTTAGACTTACATTTAATAAACAGGCACCGAAACTGAAAATTTTTGAAGTGTTTTTTCGCCAAAAAAAAAAAAAAAAAAAAAAAAAAACCCCTTGATAATTTTTTATTGCAGCTTTAAAATACCTTTGTTAGGTATATACATATATATACATAGGAGTAAATAGGTATATACATAGGAGTTTTAGAGAGTTTTCAGATGACTGGCACGATTTTGATGCCCTTATGGGAAACAGTACCAATTAATCTTAAGTCTTACCACGGTTACTTATTTGCCAGTATTGAGTTTATTTTTGAGTTTGATTGAAGCCAATTTCTTAATTTCTTTTATACCTTCTTTTTTTTCTCACTGAATGCCCTTTTTGGCGACATGGCGAAGTGTCTACAGAATACTTCTGATAACATTTTGCAGCACCATTAATCTGCTAAGAATTTTATTCTGTTGAGCTTCAAAAATGTTCAGTGAATGAACTTCGTGCCATGTTTTGTTTATGCTTGACTGTTATATATATATATATATACTTTTTTGAACTGATGGCAGAATATTTAATCCGATAGCACTGCGTATAAATTTGCTTCTTGGTACAATTCACATTATTCTCTTGTTTATGCTTTACGCAATTAATTTATGCTTTACATAATTTATATTAAAAATGTGAACTGTTTATATCCTTACCTTTTGCTTAATACATTTTTGAAATGTTCAGTGCAGCATATAAACATATATAAATTACCACTACAGAGCTTTCTGTTTTATCTTACCGGCAACTATTACCATGATTTAACGGGTCACGACTGTGTTCATATTGAGATAAATGGGTTTAGTACTTAATAATAAGTGTGAAAATACTATTATAATAGTGATGTTTTAGACAAAAACTTTGTCTTCTGGTATCGGTGGGCAAATAAATGTATTCATAGAACTCCGGTTACTCAGACCTTTTTGTTATCTAGTCAATCCTTCCACCACATTAGGCCGAATACTACTGAGTGTCTTGTAGTTAGAGAATAGAGAGTAGTTAGAACCACATAAGAGTCTTTCAACGATGTAATTTAAAGCAACATGTCTATTCTTTTGTGTATATTCTATAATAGTGCGAATAGTGTAAAATGGATTGAATATGAAAGTCTTTTTTAATTGCTAAACATAAATTTAAAAACTTTTTTATATCAATGAAAATTTAATCATATTTTGTTCTAACACATTTTAAAACAAAGTATTAGATATTTTGCAGCTAATTCACATACGCCAAAACATTATTCCATCTGCTACATATTGAAATCCCGTTGGAGCCACGGTATAAATACACCACGGAGCTTTTATTTGGGGATCCACGGCTCATCTTACACAAAGGGGGGAAAAAGAACTTCATATCACATAAAGATGTCTGATGTCAAACGATTAAGGCATCGCACGAAGCGACGTTAATGCACCGCATTGTTCTTCGGACGGCTCAGTTTCGGGTTTGGATCTGGAGCACAACTCTTTCCGCCGAGATGTGGACAGAGAGAGCATCAACCAAAACAAACCTGCCTCCGTTGCCAAATCATGTGGAGATATTTTTGGGCCAACGAACCACGTTGCGTCGGAATGCCACTCCTCATCCTTTGTTCCCAAGGTTCCTTCCTGCGTGGCACCCGACCAGTTGGCAGCCCGGAATATGGGGCGATGAAAAGGAATATGAAAAGGAATCGTGCTGCTTAAGGGAGATGAATTAATTAAAAGATTTCAAAATCAGGGTGCCTATCAATTATATAAGCAAGGGAATATTTGATTCTCATTTTCCTTCTTTAAATAATAATTCAATCAGTTTTTATTCGAGAATATCTGTTAAAGAAAATTCATATAAATTCCGAATTTTATGTTAGGCGCAAATGCACATACAGTACACTCCTGAATATCCGGCCTAATATGGCGGAAAGATTGACCGGATAACAAAAAGGCCGGAGTGACCGGAATTCTATGAATACATTGTCCCACCAATATCAGAAGACAAAGTTTTGATACCAAAACTTCCTGCTATAATAGTATTTTGTCACTTCTTATTGAATACTAAACTCTCCATTTATCTCAATGTGAGCGCAGACGCGGCCTGGTGAATTATAGAAGCAATTGCCGGTAAAAAGGGGAAGCTTGTACTGGTAGTTTATATATGTTTATATACTTCACTACATGTTTTAAGAATTTATGGTGGAAAAGTGAAAGGATATAAACTGTTCCCATTTTAACAATTCTTTAATAGTAACTTAAATGCAGAAAACATAAGCGAAACATTAACATAAGTCTTAGGTCAACTTCTTAAGAAAATCGGATCAAATTGATTTTTTTTCTTCTGATAAATGATTACACAGTTATAACAAGTTAAACCTAAGGTATGAGTCAAACAGTTTTTAGTATTTGTGAGAGTCCTTAATAGATGTCTGCTTCTGTTCTGCAACACCTTGCTTTCCTCTTTAATTGCGATAAAATAAAACTAGGCTGTCTATATCGGAAGCCAGATAATCGCGAACCGGATAATCGATGTTTTTTTGTAACTGTGGAATATCCGAGGTGATTTCTGAACTGTTTTCTTACTAGCTAAAGTTTTGAAATTTTGTTAACGTACTTTTGCTCAATGATAATATATTAATTAAACATTTTCAAAATTCAATATTAAGTTAACTGCGTAATTAAATTAAATTTTGAGTAGATGACTGGACCGTTCTTTGATAGAGACCTTAATATAAAATGTATATTATACAAGGATTATTTATAATAGTAATTCAATGCGTATTTTCTCACTATTTATTGAATACTCAACCCTTCCTTTAATCAAAGCCACACAGAATATGAATGCGACCGGAGTCGGTAAATTATAGAAGCAGTGGCCAGTAACGTGTCGAGTTAAAATAGAAGGATCTTTACTGGTAGTTGATACATATTTATATAATTCACTGCACGTTTCGACAATTTATAAGAGTAAAAGTAAGTTAAAGATATAAATTGTTCTTATAAATTCTGTATTGCCTATCTTAATTAAACTAAAAGAAAACTAGGTGGATGGTTGTGAATCGGATACTGAGGAGTGTGCTGTATATTCCTACATCTAATTGCGCGTCGCCTTATCATTTTTTTGACTGAAAGACGCAAATCGGGTGGCGGATTTAAAGTGATCATTCTGAGATTGTCAGTTGGGTGTTGAAAGCATCATAAAAACACTTCTTACAAATGTTCTAGACCATTTCAAAATTAATCAGTCTTAAAATATAGAAAAAACCAATACATATGATTTGACGTTAAGAATTTAAAATCTAATTCATTAAAATATAAGACATTCATCTTAATTTTCTAAATTTGCTTTGTAACTGACAACGAAAGGATTTTGCTTTGAAATAAGAGACATTAGACTTCAAGATTCAGATTAATCTTTAACAAAAATATATACGAAATAAAATGAAAAAAAATTCATGGTTATCCACATGTTAGTTCACATACTTATGAATAAAATTTATGAATTATTATAAATATTGGTTCATAGTTCATATTCTGGTCAATGCATTAATCTTAATTGGTATATAAAAATTTCAAAACCGATTTAAGTATCTTTTTCAAATTGAACAAAATATGTTTTGCCATTAAAAATATTGACCATAGAAACTTAGCCGACGCCATGAGCGAGATAGTTTTGAGGATTCGGCAAGTTGTAATGATAAAAGCATTTAATTTACTAACTTATTTTAATTTGTTTTCATCCTTCTAAACTTGTCAGATAAAGATCACGACATTTGAGCAAGTAGTACTTTCTAAGGTTCCGAATCCTATTAGCAGAAGGGTAATTGATACTTGACATAACATTTAATTTGGATCAGTTAAACAATTTAGCGGATATCTGGTGATTTAAT
Organism: Argiope trifasciata; assembly: GCA_026543055.1. NCBI lineage: Eukaryota > Metazoa > Arthropoda > Arachnida > Araneae > Araneidae > Argiope > Argiope trifasciata. Next base: position 687,322 of record JAPMOQ010004286.1, read on the forward strand.
ATACCAAAGGGGATCCAAAAGAAGTTTACAAGGCGAAGGAGAAATTCTCCATTAACAATAGAGACAGGATACAAATGGCAATTCAGGTATCCAACTACGTTAAAAACACTGGTTATCGACCACATTGGCGATTTATTTTCATTGTTATTTCTTTTAATTTAGACGTTTCTCTTTCTAAAACAGTTTATCTTTCCTAGGAAAAGGAAGGCCTGAACTATCATCCAGGGTCACATATTTTTCAGTTAAAATTTGTATTTAACTACACTTTTCTCAAAACTAATTTTCATAAAAATTCACCACCGTGAACATGATATCTCTAAAACTATTTACACAAAAGTTTCAGCATGTATTTTAATTGATATGAGCAATGAAATGAACTAAAAGTTTCATTGTTGGTGAATTACTTTTTCATTTATAGGTGTTTTTAGAAATATTAAGTAGTGAAAGGATAAAATGCATATATACTAATATTTTTACCCATAATTCCTTTGCATCTGTAAATTTTTCTTAGATTTTGGCTCATTTTATTCACCGTTTTACTGTATAGCTTGTGTACTAAAAAAAATAGGAGCGCCTCATTATAATTTTGTGTAGTGTGTTACCGTTTTCGGTTAAATTTCATTAAAATTTACTACAAATTTTCCTATTTCTCAAAATATGTTATATTTTCTAATAAGTTTTTAATAGCATTTTGTATTATAATTGGCATCTAAAAATCATAGCTTTAAATAGTTTTTAAAAATTCCGATTTTTAAAATTTTTCCTTTGAGTGTAGTCGGATATCTTAAGAGACATATGGGACAGTCACTTCTCTACATAATCACCAAACTTATTGAGGCATTCATCACACCACTTGACCAATTTTGTAAAAATCAGGTCGCTGGCTATTGAGCAGCTCTCGGCACCTTTTTGAACATTGCCGCCTGATATGAATCCTGTTTCGGATAAGTGTTTTTACAATACCGGAAAAAGGAAATATTCACTGGGAGTTAAACTGGGTCTGTATGGGGGTTAGCCTCCAAACTTCCCACCTAAACGTTGTCCAGCAAGCTCTCTGCCCACTTCAAGAAAACGGCACCATTTCTCTAGCTGTTTTCTACTTAATGCTTCATTCCGGTATACTTCAACGATTTGTCAATGAATGTCCGATGGGGACACATTCTTGGCCCATAGAAATCGTAACACGTCTCCCACCTCTGTGCGAGACCACTTTTCTAGACGTCTTGCCATTACTATCGCTGTTTCAAGTCTCACTACTTAAATTATCTGCTTGAAAAACCGGTGTAAGACAACTGACGCCATGTGTCTCTACTCTATGCAACAATATTCCCATCCACAATTTCTACTTTCCAAATACTTCTGCTTTAGAATTGTTTTGGATCACCCCTCGTAGTATAGTTTCGAATCCAGAACTGTTTTTTCTCGAATTTATAAATAGGTTTCAGTGGATTTTTTAAAGGATTGGAAATTTCAGTATTAAGAATTCTCCATTGATTTGAGTATTCTTCCGTTTTGAAGTCATTGACTGATTGAAAGATAACTGTTTTTTTTTAATTTAAAATTATTTATTTTTACGAAAGGTTTTAGTCTTTCAAGTAGCAGCATCGGTTTAGCCACTCTTGCCAATATCCGATCCCTCCAACCTCCTTCCTTTTTTTGTTACGTAAAAGAGACGCCAGTCCGCTCCATCAACTTCACTTCACACGCCAATTTTTTTAATCGAGAAAGTCTTTCAAGATAGAGAAAGAATGTAAGGAAATCTAAAGATATGTCGGGAAACATTTTTTCTTGTTTTCCAGATTCCAGATCAACATCTTTATATATTCGATACTTTGGACTGATAAAAAGACTGTTGGCCTGGAGCCGAATATTTTTGTGCTATGAAGATTCTTTTTATTTATATTTATTTTTGTGGTTTCTCCAAGTTCTGACCGACTTAGGAGCCCTGGACTAGTCCAGTATTTTGGGAGTACATACTTCTCGTACTTTTTCTCACTGGCTCTTTCCGCATTTCACTTTCCATTAAAGTAGAGTAAGATGAGATCCTTTCAGAAAATAAGTAATATCTTCAGTGATTCAGATTAGGATTTCTCTGACTGCAATAGAATTTAAAATCTATTGCTAATTGTTAATGAAAACCTTCCTCGTTGTCGCCTAAACTGATAAATTGCGAATTTCTTAATTACTACTTTAAAAATAAGTGCACTGTGTGTCAAAGAATTTTTAAGACTGAATGAAGTACTATCAGTGTAAATCTCCTTTCTGGGCGAACCTCGTAATTAAGGATGAGAATCTTCCGGTATGGTGGTTCTTTCTCTCCATCCCTGTGGGTTCATGAAAAGACGGGGACTTTGGCTCCTTTAATTGGTGACGGGAAGTACTTGATTAGGGAAGGGTTGTACCTTGACCAGTGATGGCGCATAAACCACCGAATCAGCAAAAATCAGGCTCGCGCCGGTGCTGTTGTTGCGGCGGTCTGGTCATTCAAGCTTTTCCATGTGCCTTCACGGTGAGTTGGAATAATCACTTTGTGGTACAATCGCTGTAAACTTGCCTTCATGCTAAACATGAATCTTCAGGCAAAAATTGATCTCATTTATTAAAAAGAAGAATCGAAAATGCATTGTCGTCTATTTTATAATTGAAATTCTTCTAATTTGATTGATTAAGATTCAGCCAATCGATGTAATTGCGGTTAACACGAAACTTGACCTTAAAGTCTGGGAAACATACAAATAGAGGAAATAAGCCGACAGTCATACAAATCCCATGCTGTACTATGGAAGAAGACTTTTTTGAATGGAAAAACACGACATGTGGGCTTTATAACCTGAGTCTTTTAGAATACGTGATTTGCCATCACAAATCAGAAAGTGGCTTCTCCGACCCGTCGGAAGGCACGCGAATAAATCTGAATGATCGGACCACCGTAACAGCGACACTGGTGGAAACTGTGATTGAGTTCTAAGGGCCATCACCGGCCTTGATACATTTAACATTTAACACCACACCACACCTCCGTTTCTAGAGCTCATGTGGCCCCGTTCCGGTTTGGTATAGATGTAGGTGGACTTTATGAACAAAAAAAAGTACACAACAATAAATTTGAAAGATACAAAAAATGACAAAATACATGAAAATAAACATAACAAGTGATGATAAATGCTAGAATGAACATCTTGAGTACAAGAAACTGGATGAATGAGCATAGTAATATACAGTATGAATACAAAAAAGGGTTAAAAATATTGAAAGGGAGATGAAAAACAAGTTATGGATAAAGTACGAGCTCTATTAAATGGTGTCCTAAGAAATAGTAGATTTACTCCAATTGAAGCAGCTCTCCCTGATCAATTAGGAATTTAATCATGTTTATGATTCTACTTTTGGGAGATGGATTATTAAGGACTCTTTTGTACCACAGACTTTACAGCCCTTCCATTATAAAATACATCCCTTCATTGATGGGAGGAAGCCGGACGTTCACCTTTTCGTGTACCCAAAAGCATGGTGAGAGCCACCACGATTCGGGAAGCTTTTCCTCCTCAATTATGAGATTACCCTCCCCGCCATTTCACAAACCTCGAGTACACGTCAGTCTTTAAAAAATTGCTGTTCATCTTTAAAATTTGGGGAAGTTTTTTTAAGTATCAATATAAAAAAAACCGATTCCCACCATTCTGTTTGTCGTCTTTTGTTCATTTTGAGTGGAATAAAAAAATCTGTGTTAAATCTGTTCATCAAAATGAACAAAAATCTGCCAATGGGAAGTGCCCGTTGTCTTTTCAATCTGAAAGATTGTTCTTTTGCCTTAAAATTGACGTAATGAAATATGCGTTTCTCTTCAAGCGATATAAAGTGATAAACTGACGAATGAAAAGAAAAGTTACCATACAAAGCAAGGAAAAAAAAAGCAAGAATTTTATCCAGAGGTCTTGAAAAATCTGTGATAACATCTTCCAAGAATTTATACCAACTGAATAAATAATTACAGATGATGATTTCTTTTTACTGCAACAGAATGTGAGAGGATGGTCTTTGTGGCATGCAATACATTCAGGCACAATTCAATTATTATTCGTATATTTTTTGCAAAAAATGATATCTATGCAATTAATTATCTTTTAGATTTGCTTAGTTTAGCATTCTATCCCGAATTCTATCCCCTATTCCGAAATCAAAAGACTGAAACTGCTGTAGTCTTGACACAAGTAATGACACTTTTCTTTGAAACACGAGGTTTTTTTTCATAACGTATGGATTAAGTGATTGATAACTATTTGCATGCATATAAATAAGTTCTAGTTTAAATCTGAACTCGTTGTTTGGAGTTTCCACCGAAACTCCTATAAACGCCCACGCTTACCGTTGTTAACCACCAACACCCGTGCAACTCTTCTTCTCTTTTCATTTCATGTCTTTTTTAGCCATGAGGCCGGAACAGTTGCGTGGAAATTAGAAACATGACAAATGCTTTATTTTGATATTTCGAGCACTCAAATAATTTTACTGTATTATTTTTGAAGGGGATTCTAAAAATTAGAATACCTATTAATATCATGCCAGAACATTATATTGTTTTTGGTTTTAGACTTTTGAAGCTCACAATGAATAATATACTCACAATGAATAACAAATTATCGATAAGGAATAATTGAAACTCGAAATCGCAAAGGCAAAGAATAAAGCATAAATAGAATATTCATCAACATCTTTTAATCGCAAATATTTTTTTGCCAAATACTACCAGTATTCCATTATTACACGTATCCTTCTTTGAAAAAAGATGCGTTTTAAAAAGATTGGCCTGCTTTTACCAGTATTGCTTTATTATTACGTATCCTTCTTTGACAGCAGATGTGCTTTTAAGGTTAAGGTTTTTTGTATGTTGAAAAAATTAATTTTTACTTAAAGGTTAATAAATTAAATTTAATAACAGCGTTGATAAAAGTATTTTCTCTTTCCCCCCAATAGAGCAATATTCCTTCATTCATTCTTAAGTAGGAAACATTGAAGGATTTGACAACTCTTCTAACATTACTCGAAAATGAAACTATTTTATGCTCTTAG
>JAPMOQ010004286.1:698161-764015 GCA_026543055.1 Argiope trifasciata
CTTCTGTTTATAGTTTTGATATTAAAAATCACAAATGCTCTTAAATCATATTACTATTTTTAACTCAGCGTTGCAAATTAGGACCTGGTTCATTGTTAGTGACAAGACATCAAGAGTAGCAATCGATTAACAACTCTTAATAACCCTTCTACTTTATCCATCGGCTATCGTCCACCTCTCCTACAGCCGGATCCGTATTTCGTCCCCCCTTTGGCATAGGTCAAGGGTAGACGGAAAAGGGGAGGGACAAACAGAGTTGCTATTTTTAGAACATCCAGAATCCCTGGAGGATTCTGAGAGAGCAATAGATGAACTAGGGCGCATGCCCGTCTCTGAATCGAAGAACCCAATTTTCTCCTCCCCGCTTCTTTTTTAAAAAAATTATTCTTTTTTAAAAAAAAATTCCATTAATTTTTAAGCAATGAACTGCTCATTGATCTACATTCCCCTTCTTTTTTGTTAAGTTTCAAGATTATGAAAACGATTAATTTTCAGATGAGAAACGAAGTAGTATAAAAATGTATATGAGTAATTTTTAACGAAACAAAAATTACATAAATAATAAATAACCTGATTCAATGCAGTCAGATATTGCATTGAATGAGGTTGCTTGCATCTGAGTACTTCACCACTTGCAATTTTGGCCAAAGTTGTTCTGATAGTTATGCTAAATGTTAATTCAATGGTTGGATTGTTTATATTTTCTACTCCTTTAAATAGTAGGCATGAAAAAGATGTCTAGCAAAAGATGTCCCTGGCCAGAAGGTTTTAATCCAACTTAATAGAGGGCACAAATTTATTTCCTTGACAAAAATCCGCAATTTGACTCGACATTGATTTATTATTTTTCACTAATTGCTTTATATATCATTCAAAAAATTCTTTAAATGAAAAACTAGAAAAATAAGATTATCCCTTTTATTGTAAATGAAAGGCATTTTATCAGTCTGCACCCAAACGAGATCAATACTATTAACATTTGCACTTGAATGTCTTCTCTCAGTCATCATTCTAGACGATGCATAATTTTGACCTTTTAGTATTTTTTTTAAGTAAATTGTTAAAAAATACCTACAAAGTGTTAAAGAGAAGTAAATTCATTTTTCAAGGAAGCTCATCTTTAAACAGTTGCAAGTATTTATTTTTTCGATATAATAAATAGGTCCATGTATTATGTGAATAATTGTGCATTGAATTATCTTTTCGATCGTAAAGGATAAAATATCATTCAAAGCATTCTTTTCAAGAAAACTACAAAAATAAGACTAGATATTTCACTGTAATTGAAAGACATCTCCGATATTATTAATATTTCAGTCGTAAAATACTGAAGAAATGCGCTTCTGCTGATACTAATTGACGAAACTAATCTAGAAAGTGATTTTAGTTAGAAAAGCTTGACAAGTAATTCCATATTATTTTAAATTTCCTTTTTGCTTACAGTTAATGAAATTGATGCTTCTTAATCTTATTTCTGTGTTCATTAGTGATCATAATGATGATATCATGTCCGAAAAGGGGTGCAGTGGTTCTGAAGGTAAATATCCCTAAGCACCTGGTTCTTTCAGACACCTCTCAGATACAGTACATGAGAAGGGCAACCATACCCAAACCAGGACTCGAACGCCCAAATCTCGGGGAAGACTCATTACGCCTAAGCCAGGACGCCGGCCATTAATGGCCATGAATGGATCGGATTCATAGATAAGATCACATATCATTTAAAATTATTAAAATTCAATAATCAGCATAACGATGCAAAATAGTTTTTGCTTTTAATAAATCTGAATGAAAATATTAATCCATATTGATTGTTTCGTCATATGAATATTACAGAATATATTCAAGAGAACGCTATTTTTTTTTTAAACTGAGAAAATCAAAGGAGACAGAATTTTTGCTTTGGAACTGGATGCAACCATATACTTGGTGCAATGTGATCAAACCGATCTTATGAGCCATCAAACTAATTCAACCTCGACAGAAAAGAAGTAGACATGATTCCTTGAAAAATCTGCTTTATTTTCGAGTCTAACATCGAGGGAGCGATTGAAAAAATAGTGTCCATTCATGTATCATGTCGATACTGCTACGTTCAGTGGTGTCGGGGTGGTCGGCTGTATACAAGAAGAAGAAGTGTCTTTTATTTTTAGCCACCCTAGCCATCTGAATAAAATTCAGAGTGTCAAACATATTTCAGTTTTCGAAATCTATCAGCTTCAATTTCTTCGAGTTAATTCTAGAATGCATGATTTTTCATTTTTTACGAGAAAAATAATGCGTTTGGAAGAACTTCATATAATTTAGATAAATTATTAAAAAAATATTAGTTTACTTTTTCCGGTGAAATTTTAAAGCAAAATGTCTGTATTGTGAACTAAATAATATCTTAGGGACACAAATCACGTTATACCGTTTCTGCAATAAAAATAAATCTCTTTTTTCCAATATATTTTTTTACAAGGCAAATAAAATATTTTGATAGCATTTCTAATAGTAGAATTATTTATAAAACTGAATCATTGGCATTTTCCCTGTTTCCAGTTTACATCTAATTATAGTTCCGGTCTTGTCATATTTCGTCGTTTCCTGCAAATGTTTATCAAAACGCATTTAAAAAAAGGATGTCCATTAATTCATTGTTGCCCTTTGAAACAATCATGTTAAGCTTATAAATGGAAATAAAAATGTGTTGTCAAATGGCTACATGATGCATTGAAGGGTTAAGTATCATGATAAATCGAAATAATTTTCAGTATTGAAAAACGACTAATAGTTACTAAAATCCAGTTTTTAAAATTCCATTCTTCCATTTTCAACACATAATGAATGTTTTTTACTAATTTTTTTTCATTTTATTCTGAAGTATATTCATTGTTACATTATTTTTACTTCTTCCTTGCTTCCTTTTCATATTCTGCTTTCCGGAGCCAGTATTTGAGTTTTATTATTAGTGTTTTTTGTGTATAATTGCACAGAATCAACGATATCTTTTCAGGGGGAAAAGTCTACACGAATAAATAAGTTTATAAGCGAAACTTAGTTTTTACGATATAAAGATGTAAAGGAATTGAGATAATAACGATAAAACTTATTGTATGAAATAAAATCGAGATGTAATTCCATGTCCGAGATGACAAAGAAAAAAACAATTGTAATGAATAAACGACTTGGTCACATTTCTATTCACGTAATCTCAGGGGGGAGCACCATGTAATTGAGAATGAGAAGCTCCCGGCATGGTGGTTGCCTATCACGCCAATCTTGCCAATCTTTGGGTGAACGAAAAGGTGGGAGTCATCCCCTCCCACCGATGACGGAACTATTTCATAATAAAAAAATTTCACCGTGGCTTTTGATGGCCCATAAGACTCAACCACAGTTCCCGCCAATGTTGCTGTTATGGCAGTCTGATCATTCCAGTTTTTTCGTTTTCCTTCTGGCAGGTCGGAGCAGCCAATTTGTGGCTCACGTAATCTCAGACAAAAAAAAGTTTATTAATTAACATTTGTTGACGAAAAGACATATTCTGATAGCCTTCATAAAAGTACTTTTTAACAAACTTAAATTCAAGACTCCAAAAAATTTACTGCTAAGGAGATATTTTAACTCTGAATCAAAAATCAGCCTTCTACTAACCATTTTATATAAGGAATCAAATATCTCTCACGAGCCCTAGAAGAAAGCACAATTGAGATTAAGACTTAGAGATGGACCATATCAGAAGATTCACACAGTATATGATATTAAATGAATTTAAGGAACTTAACGGACATCTGGGATGTTTTATCTCGACGAAAACTATTACATTATTGGCTGTTGAGTCATGACGCAAGCGGCCACAGGATGATTCTCCAGACAAACAATTCTTTACCTCCGGTTCCAGCATCATTCCCGAAAACGAAAAAAAAAAAAAAACTCCCTCATCTTAGTCTGCTTTTTTTTTATTTCATATTTGTAGGGATGAAGTTTCACCAGCTTTTTCCTTAACGATCATGACTCTATTTATTTGACAATAATATTGCAAATCTCATTTAAATTGCTTTCTTAATCACTCAAAATTAAAAAAGCAACTATGGCAATTATTTTTCAACGCATACTGACTCTTTCCAAAACGTAACAGCACAAAAATTGTTCACCTAGCTATCTATATAATTATTTTATATATCTATAGATATATACCGAATTCGATTAATCAGAAAGGTGATAGTAAGCCCCCAAAATATAAAATTTCACCATACTATATAGGGTCCCAAACGTCGTTTAGTCCTTAAAAATCAGAAAAATATAGGATGTCGGAAAATTGTTGAAAAAACTGTAAAAAAATAATTAAAAAATGAATGATGTTTCAACTGTGAAATTTTTTAAAATGAAAACACATTCTTAAAAGTTTTATCATGTAGGTAACATTTGATGATCCAGGAGATCGGAGTAGTTTGCACGAAAAAGTGTTTTGGAAATCTTATCCACAAAAACCTTGAAACTAGAAGAAAAATAAAAGCATGAGAACGTAAGGAATTTTATACTCTTTAATTTGATATAAACATGTAGTGTGAAAACAGAGAATTGCATTTTAAGATATTCAAGATGTACAAGAAGTTTTCTCATAGTCAAAAGTTATTTAAGAAAAACTGAAATGGGTATCAAAAAACTCATGGAACATCACTATCGACGTTTGTAGAAAGTTTGCCCAAATTCGAAAGATAAATCAAGACAGATTCAGTAGGCATTAAGAAGATGCAAAAATACCATAAAACATAAGGGCACAGGTGACATTCATTCGGTGATAAATGCAAAAAAAAGATGTCAAAAAATCAATGACCTTGGCAAAGAGAATAACCCTATGAATGCCAGGGTTAGAAACAAGGTAGTCTAGAAGACTCCTTATCGCATGAAAATTTTAAATGCATTCGAGGATAATAATAATATATATAACATAGAATATTCAATACTGTCATTTTAAATAAAATCCTTTCAAATCTGTTTGTCGCTTTTAAAATATATGAGGATCGCTTCAAGACTGTTTGATAAAATTGGGCTCTATAGCTATTCTTGTACTGTCAAATAAATCTGCTTTAGATTGTAGTTATGGTCAAATAGCCTCTGTTCCAGTGATTACACTTTTTTTCACTTAAAGGTAAAGAGTTTCTGGATATTTCTTATTTTCTGAAAATATCAACAATAAATTGAAAAAGAACCCATCAATTCAGTTTTGGCATTTTTTATGTACCATAACAGCACCAAATTTAAAATCCTTGTGTTCATTCTAAAGTTATTAAAAATTTCCAAAGTTTTTGAGTCTAGCAATTTATAAGAGGCTCTGTTAACACCCATGAGAATTTCTATACAAATGCTCTGTTCCTTTATCTGGCTTCAACGCCTTTTCAAGTGGCATTCGCCGTGTAATTTTTTACATAGTTGCAAAGTTACATGATCTGGCCCCATTAAGTGAATTCAGATAGTCGATGCAGAATGCAATTTGTAACTATGCCTCCAGTTTTCTTTTTTTCTACAATATTTGGTACTGACTGTTGAACGTGGATTGTTTTTTCGATAATCTGATTTATGCATTTTTTTTCATGAACATCCTTTTTATCCCTTTTTCAAAAACGTATAAATGTATTTTTATCTTATATGTTTATCTTAAATTTTTTATTTCGTTTTTCCTAAGCATCCATATCTAGACATTTTTAGCTCTTATGCCATAAAATCCAACAAAAGAATCAGTTGTCGAAAAAAACTGTTATTCAGACACCACGAATCCGAATCGCACTCGTGCGGGCACGATTCTTCCAGTTATCGACCGGTTGTCTCTCTACCCTCGTTTGAACCGATTCTTTCATCTGCAGTTTGATCGCAGAGGAGATTCTATGCAACTTCACCAGGTAGGAGGGGGTTTCATGCGGAGGCTGGAGGGTTGTCGCGAGAGCTCAGTGGCTTTCGATCCTTCAGAGCTTTAATACCAACATCTCATGCTACATTTCATGCTGTTCTCTTTCCAATGACTTACGTCTGTTATTTTTCCTTCTTTTTAATGTTATTATCTGTTACCAAAGCCAATTCGGAAGAACTCAAAAAGAATCGGCGGGGAGAAAAATATCGAAATTGCTTACCTTATGGATCTAGAGTTAAATCTATATATCAATAATACAATAAAATTGAAATGCTGTACATAGTCATAAACATGACTAGCATACTGGAAGAAAAAACATACATGTTTATAGCTGTTTTTATATGTTTATGCAGTTTAATATATTTATAGCTCCACCTAACTGGAGTGCGGAGCAAAAACATTCGCAAAAAGGCATTCAGAATCAAAGAAAATGGGTGGTATTTCGGAAAATTTCTAGCATATTATTTAATAAAAGTGTAAACCCTTTTCCTAGCGGTACTTCGGGCAAAGTAACAAATGCCATCGATGAAGTTTTTATCCTCAAAATTCCACAAAATTCCATTCCACTCATTCCACTTAAGACATTTGTTGTGCTATTGCATTCCATTAAATCTGCGCTTCGTGCGTTTTTTTCTTTTCTTTTACTTGATTAAGAACTCTCTGTGGCTTCTTTGTTGTAAAAAGAACTCTGATTTAATTTTAAAATCTGTAAATATTGTTTCGGGATAATATTTATGCCTGTAATAAGGAGTGTGATTTTTATTAAATGCTGGATATTATTTCGTTAATTATTCACATGTGTCATTAATCTTTGTATTCATCTATAAGTGTCTTGTATTTGATTTGTAGTATATATTATGCAACCTATTTTGGTTGATATATATTGTCAGATTGTCTGTTGATAATAAAGCTTAAATAAGTCACTTTATATTTGAAAAGAACACATTGGTTTCCAAATCAAGTCCTCTCCCTGTCCAATTGTTGTTCCTCGTAAAGTGTTTTAATGAGAAAAAAAAGTGATATTGGGCTTCAAAATACAAATTATTGGAAACAATCAAGCATTAATTTCTCTGTTAAACACATTTTCATGCAAATTATATTTCTTTTATATCTGTGCTCTTCTTCTACTGGGGGACACCTCATAATTGAGGATGACACACTTCTGGCATGGTGGTTGGTTCTGGTCACTCTGGTGTGTACAGAAAAATGCGGGGATGACTCTTCCCATCGATGACGGGACGTGGTTTCCAAGGGAAGGGCTGTACCAAGGTCGGTGATGGTACTCAGGACTCAATCACAGTTTCCGTCCTTATTACAGTTGGCGGTGGTCTCATCATTCGAATTTTTTTGTACCGTCGGGAGGGTTGGAGTAGGCCGCTTCAAGCGGAAGTTACACGACCCGAGAAGCTTCAGACGAGCCACGCTTTCCCCTCCAGACCCCTCCTGCGATTTACTGGGTTCCTTTGATGTCTGGGCAATTTACCGATAGGCATCAAAGAAAACCAGAAAATCACAAGAGGGGTCGAAGAAGTAGCACGTGGCTCGTCTGAATCCTTCTCGGTTCGTGTAACCTTATGTGTTCGTGTAATTTTATGTTATCGCAATGAAACAAAATCAAGGAGATCTATAACAAAATAACTCAGGGCTTAAAGGAGAAGCATGTTTTTCTTAAGATGCGGAAAGACATAGTAAGAATTGGTGCTGAGCTATGTGGGAAACATTCAAAGCAGATATTTCGAGCAAAAGAGCTTTCCTTGCAAAATGTACAACAGGTCAAGCCATTCTTCTGATCGTCCTGACTCTGACAACGGATAGCAGTAAAATGCGTCGTGTAATAGGAGTTCCTCAAGAAAACTTTTTTCTCCTATAGTTTTATTGGATTAAAAAAAAGGTTATAACATTAAAAGTACAAAAAACTTGATATTATTACTAATATGAGTGTGATGAAATTTAAATCATCTTAATCATTTATTTTTTGATTAACAATGATGACTAGGATTTTTATTTTATTTATGATGATTCTATGATGAAACAGAAATGTGTTATATGAAGAAGAAGATATGTGGCTTAGAAAGTTTTTTTCCCCAACGCAGTATACATTGGACATTTGCAGAGTTAGTATTTTTAAAGGATTATCGTGCTCCTTTCTTGGTTGATATCTTGAAATGAACTTCTCTGTGCATTTTGTGTGCTTCTCTAGCATCACACTGCACAGAGAAATCATTTAAAGGGTGTGAAGCAGCTTGTCGAGGAAATAAATTACAAATGATTACGCTGATTACCAGAGAAAGTTGAATCATCAATCAATTACACTAATTACCAATGAATGAATGTAATTACCAATTGATTACTCTAATTATCAATGAATTAATTAAATTATCAGTTAATTACACTTGTTACCACTCATTTTTATATTTTTACTAGCAAGATATTTGTTAATAATAGCCAAGTCATATTACCATAGTAATAAAAATGGTTATTGATAATTAATATACGAAACTTCCAGGAATTTGATAGAAACTCCTTCATTAATAATAGACTACAGAGTGTGCATGATTCTTGCCACTTCGAACATTTTTCAATCACTAACACTTTTTTAAATTTAGAGGGTAAGTGTAGGTGAGAAAGTAGGAACTACCGACATTATTTCCTTTTTTTTCTTGAAACATATGAAGGTCGTTACGGATTTCTTAACAGATTTCGTGCCAATCCATTTTGAAAGATTTCATAAATATATCGAGGGTTTATCCCACAAAAACAGGCATTTCTTGAATTTATGCAATTAAAATTTCATCAAGGTAGTCATGTTCTGAATAAAAAAGACCAACTGATACTAAAACATCGTGTTTTATACATTAACTCACTTTATAAAAGAATAGTAGAAAAATAGCTGTGTATGTAAACTTTCTTCTAATTGGATGGCGGCGGTAACACTACCTTCTACTATAGTGGCAGTTGATGGCAGCGTATCTATTGCTAATGATAAATTGATCGTATTTTTGATTATGATTTTGTTTAATTTCTGAACTTTATTTATTGTGACATCAGTGTGAGACTATATGTTTGAGAACGACAGCCAATTCTCCACCACGGAAAAATTCAACTTAGATATTACAGTAGAATTTTCGTTCTTCTTGTACGTTCCAAAAAGGCTGAAGTGGCGATTCTCCTGAGGTATTCTTGTTGGTGATGATTTTGCAGGAAAAAAAAAGCAAGGTTTTAAAAACTTTTTTCCCCTCCAGGAACCATTTTTAGAGCAAAGAAATTGTTTGTGATAAAATTTTTAGCTGAAAATACTAAATAAAATAATTTTAAAATGAATTTTTTTAATAAAAAAAAACGTGATTTCTTTTCTCTTCTTCTAGCTCTGATTCAAAATTGTATTCAATTATAAGTTCAAAAGAGGGGAAGGATTATTGGAATTTGTTATTTTGTATTTGTGACATTGTTTTTTTTCCAGCAAGAGTTCATGGAATAAAACTAATCTGTTAACGCACATTAACTCGATGGAAGGAAAGAAAATGTGAAAACAATGAAATATTATTTTTAAGTAAAACTCATGAAATTGTTCTTGGAAAATGGTACGTTTTTCTGCGCCTTGACAATTTCTAAATGTTTATATCATATAATATAGTTTTGAAGCTTATTTCACTGTTTCGTACTGTTTGGTGACGTTTGTTACAGCACGAATTGAATTTCTTGTCAAGTTGAGTAAATAACTATTCGGGGCCGTGAAAAGAAGACAGAGAGCCCGGATGTCATCAAGTTCGAGATCCGGTTCCATCGAAGATCTATAATATAAGCGAAGAATATGCTTTATTACTTATGCAATGCGAAAGTTCACTGAACGATGCAAAATACCATGATGTTGCTTTAAGCCATTAATAAGGCTTACATGTTTTGAATTAAAAAAAAAATCGTTTATTATAGTCATAGGTCAAGTATAAATAAATTTAAAAGTCCTGGTAATATTATGGTATATTTATTTTGAAAAAAGTTTTATGTATACTTTTGGCAACATACAGTATTTCACAAGAATCTAGCTGATATCTATACATAGTATAAAATAAAGTCTTATGAAAGCGTATGGATATTCGAAAAACTCGAGAAATATTTAACTGATATTGGATATATTTGTACCATTTTGTAGGACATTTATTGGGGAAGGTTTTAGTATATTGAAGTCATATCAAAATGAAAAAAAAAAGTTTTATAATAGCGAGTTTAAACATTTTCCTACTTTGATTCGCGCATGCGTAAAACAGCAGTATCTGTGCTTTGCACTTACCCGCGATGCGCGAAAACCTCAAACTGTGCATACGCAAATAGAAAGAGCTATGATATCCATATGCGATACATTTCTTTATTTACGACTGGTTTTAAACAATGATTCAAAATTTATTATACTCGGAAAAAGTCAGCCAATATAGTTTGCAAAGAAATACAAGTAGAATTTTATTTTCATATTGGATTATACAGAGCTGTTAAAATATTAAAACAGCTTTTCTATTATATATTTTTTGTGAATTGTTTTGTCTATGGGCATATCGTATTTTTTAATAATTTAAATATTTCTAAATGCGTGATCTGAATGTTTTTTGTTATTTTTGTTGATTTCTAAATATATTGTTATTGTTTGACGTTGCCCATGTCATATCGAGCGGAGGTTGGATTTAAATTTAAATCGAAAACTTTTCCTCTTGGATGTTTTGCCACTGGCAACGCTCTGCAGGTACTGCTATTCTAATATAAGTTTCAAATTCAGCATCAGCTTACCTGACAACAGGTGAAAAGTAATTTTTTAACAATTAAATAGATATCAGTACTTTATAGCTTACCTGACAACTGGTGAGAAGTAGTTTTTTTAACAATTGCACAGTTTATCAGTTCTCTATAGGAAACTCGACAACGAGAACTATCTCTTTAGGTAACAGACTGAACTTCATCACTTACCACATTCAAATGAAAACAACAACAACAAAACACCGATATATTTAACTTGCCAAAAGTTATTTCAACTTTTTTCTGTGGCTGTGGTGGTAAAGTCTCGGTTTCGGAACCGGAGGGTTTCAGGTTCGAGACTCGATTCCACCGAAGAACCGTCGTGTGAGGGGGTCTGTTGCACGTTAAATCTGTCAGGCCAAATGTCCTCCCGCCTGTGTGGCGTGGTGTGGAGAGAGGGCTGCCAGTTCAGGTGTCGTTCTCGTCATCTGACAGTGGTTCAAAATTACGAGGTCCGTCGCAAATTAGCCCTCGTGTTGCTTTAAACGGGATGTTAATATAACTAAACTAAACTTTTTTCTTACACACATGGTTTATTGTCTGTCATTATCAACGTCCATTCGCGAAAGGACATTTCAGAATTTTGAAAAAGATTAAGTGGTAGACAATTGTTAATACGTGCTTAAAGGTTAAATGGGAAGTGAATATGGCTAAGTTAAAGTAATCATCGAGTTCTTATTCATGTGCCGCGCTAACTCAATCAGAATTCGCTGTGTGGAATATGAATGTGTACTTATATGTATTTTCAGACTATTACGCCACGCGTATCGACATGTTTGCATAATTTGTCGACATGTTTGCATCGACATGTATGCATAATTTCCAGCATTTAATTTTGATATGTACAAAAATACTTAGTATGAGCAGAAAGTGAGACCTAAAATTTTCTCCATTCATACGTCTTTTTAAAATTATTATCTCCATTTTAAAATATCTATATATATAAGGTAAGGTATTAAATACTATTCGTAGCCAAGACTGTTTACTATTAAAAAATAAATTGTTTCTATGTTTTGATACTATTTTCTATGTTTAAACTTCATAAAATAAGTTTTGTACAATAAAAGATAATCCCAATTTATTTATATGTTTTTTCTTTCTTTTCAGGTGAGTCTATTTTTTTTTATTGACAAATGGATTATTTGAACATGAGAAGACTAAGATATGTATTATATATTTTTATTTTGCTGAATTTTTACTGTTTTTTAATTAGAATTCTTTAACTAAAATTTTCAAGAATTTATTTTTTAAAATTTTATTTCTTGACAATTATATTCGTAAAATCGAAATAACGACGATGTACTCATTGATTTCGGGATCTCGTTAACTATTAGGAATTCATTTAGGATTTGTCAGGTGTTTATTTTTCGGGTAGTAGACTTCGTCTTTAAATATTACTAAATACTTTTGAAAGATTTAATTCTGATTATTTTTTAATCTATTAATTTGCAATTCAATGAAAATACTTATCATGAAACTGATTATAGTATTAAACCAATTTAATAATAAGATGATCTTACCAAAGTGTTAAATAGGTTAATGCTTGAATTCAGAATTATATTTTACAATATTAACTATAATTTTTTTGATAAAATTCTGCATATTTTGTACAAGAAACAAAAGTTTATGTAATTTAAGCGAACATTTTAAATGAATTTATTATTACAGAGCTCTTGTTAATTTTTCTTAATTTCTGATAATATCACTGTATTAAAAAGTATAACTGTTAAAGTTTTAACACAAGAATGGCTACTTGTGTACTTAATGGGTGTTTATGCGATTTAACGTCAAAAATGCTGTCGAAAATATAATGTTAATTTATTAATTATGTTCGTTAATGGCACGTGGTTAATACATGAGCACATTATACTTTTGATGATGATATTGGTTTTGTTAAGAATTTTGACTTTAAGACTGATGCATAATTTCCAGCATTTAATTTTTATATGTACAAAAAATGTTTGCTTTGTTTGCATTGAAAATAATTAAGTTTGAGAATAACGAAATAAATTGAAAAGGAAATCATCTAAATTTTATCACGCAGTCGAAAAAATATTTTAATGTGGATATTTAAAATGTCGAAATTACAGACAAAATTAAAGGAAAACAAATCGTCTGAGAGTTAATTTGTCAGAATGTTGATTTTGAAAAAAGTATGATAAACCTAACAAAAAAATTACTTGCTCGTTTTTATATTGTATTTTAATTATTAATAAAAAGGGCACTCTGAACATAAAAAAACTCTCAAGAGTACATGGTAGAGCCACAAATAGGCCTCAAGTTACCAAACATTTTATCGCCTTATAATATGAAACAAATTTTGTTTCTGTTTTAGTTTTATATGGTCACGACAGAGCGTTCAATTTTCAATTAAGCATAATACACTCAGTTTTATAGCTATGAGTGTGAGGTTTTTTGTAGTGATGTTACTGAATAAAAGTAATTAAAGCTTTTTAATTAACTACATTTGTTTAGAGAAGCTGAATAAAAATTTAAAGAGTGTAGCTTTTGAAAATTGAGGGAATTTTTTTTTATCAACATGGTTTTATCTCCTACCTTATTTTGAGCAACTTTGCAATTTACATTACCTACTTTCCTCTTATTTGTAAGGAATTAAATCGTGTTTCAATCTTTTGGAGGGTTTCCTGTATATATTTATATAATATGCGCAAAAGTCAGGATAGGAATTCTTGAATATTCCTTGAATTTGGACCTCTAAAGGAGACAATTATGTAAGACAAGTTGTATTGACGCTCATTAATCAGAGTAATATCTTTAGCATATATAATGCTAGTTTTCTCTTCTTAATGTCATTGGAGACTACTTAATCTTTCCATTTGATATATTTATTCAAAACGCTATTTTTTGTATGCAATTTAGTTTTAATCCGTAGTTTGTTCTGAAAAAAAACTAAAAATATTTTATTTCCAAAGCTTAGATGATTTTGTAAGATTTTTAATACTCATTTTATTACTATTTCAAATTATTCTAAGAGTTATTTCTAGTTTGAATTGTCACAACCGAACAGCTCTTCTATCGTTACAGTATAGATGTGTCTCATTCCATGAAGTTTGTCGGAAGTAACTCTTCCATGAGATAAACTATACACCCTCCCCTAATTGTTTGATTTGTAAATCCATGATATTCTTAACACTCCGTCATATCCCTTAGTAATCTTCACTAATGCCACAGAGTTTGTATATAAACATTTTAATCCATTCAGACAAAAAATATTACCAAATTATATATCGCACTTACAACTCTGACTTGTCGATAGGAAAAATCAAAGTTAATCCAAGCAATTGTGCTTTCCTCTTTTTCATTAAAAAAATTGCGTTGGCCGCCATTAGATGTTCTCCTAATATTTGGCCAGAGTTGATGAATACTAATATTTAGATTTGTTAATCAAATTAAAATTAACCCATTCCTCTTAGAATGTCTATCAATAAAGCCCACATAACTAGTATTTATCAGAATTAAATAACTCTGAGGGAAATACAGCGCGCTGCGGCACACACACACACACACACACACACACACACACACACACACACACACTGAGCTTTATTATAAATATAGATTTTTTCCATAGTTTTCCAGATTTAGATATGTTGACCTTTTTTATTTTGCTGTTTTTCTTTGTACCAATATCCATCCTTTTAATACCATAGGCAGTGAAAAAGAAAAATCCAAGGGTGCCAAAACGGTCATTTATAGCCAAGCAGGAAGTGACGGAATCTAACTTATGAAATTGCGGCAAATATAAATCAGTCCTTTCTGCACATGCGTTATCTTGCTGGTCATCTTATAACTAACTGCCCTAATAGCAAAACAAAAAAAAACTACCTTAATAGTAAAAATCCTTTACCTACCTTAAAAGTAAAATAAAGTCATCTTTAGATAAAAATAAAAGTTAATACTAGTAACATTAAGTGATTGATTTTCGATTTCACACACACACACCGTATTAAGCACAACGACACAATTTTGTCCTTTTCTTTCCTTCAGCGCACTTTTCTTCTTAAAATAATTTTTTGCATAATTTAATTCATGAACTTAAGAGGGTGGATTGACTTATCAATCCACCCTCTCTCCAAGCTTCCATACTAGCGGAGAACATTTGGCTCTGATGGATTTAACGTGTGTTAGGTCCGCCTACAAAATGGTTACTGGAATCAGGTCTCGAACCTGAAACCCCCCCCATTCCGAAACCAAGACCTCACCACCAGTTCACCGTAGGTCCCGCTGGATTTGAAATTTTGGGCATATATTCGATCCCACAGCCACAAAAATAACACTTCAATTATTTTGGATCCTTCTATTTTTATTCATAAATTCATTTAGCTGAAAAATTATTTAATAGCGATGGCTCCAAATATTATCCGGTTTGAGAAACCTTATTCTTTTTTTTTGTTTCTGTAGTTATCTAAAGTAAGGAATTTTAAATATGTTAAATATTAAAAAGATCATGTTAAGAGAGTTTTAAAATATTTAAACGTTGTTTTATTAAAAATTGCCTAGAATCTTTTCTTAAATTTTTATTGAAAGTATAAGAATTTCATAAAAATTTCTAAAATTCATATGGTTCCGGTTATTTATTAAAACAGAAATTTGTTGTGAATGTCGACAAAATTTAAGTTTGAGTATTTGTTTAGTATTTTTTTTCTTATTTTTTTAGTCCTTCCCATTTTTTGACATCTATATTTTAGATTAAAAAAAAGACACATTTTTATTATTTACTTATTTCCACAGTTACTTATTTGAGTAACTGTGAAAAATTGAGAATTAAAACTTTTATCTCTATTCATAGTAAAGAATGAATGTACGTCTCTTTTTGTGTTCGAATGTATGAACATTTGAAATTTTAACCGATTTATTTAATCCTGTCTGGCTTAATTTATACTAGGAAGGAACGATGATAAAAAAGATTCCGGTTCATATCGTTATTCACGAGCTAAGTGACATAACTTTTCCTTTTAATGGTTACATTAGGAGATTCCGATGGCCAATTATCTTATTTTAAATCTCAAAAAAAAAAAAAAAAATCTATGATGCTGGTTTTTTTACCATTGAATTTTTTTTTCTGTTTTGAACTAATTTTCAAAAAACATTTTAGGCATATTTTCTTAAAATACATTTATTGAAAAGTGAAAGTAAAACTGAATTTGAGTTAACACGTTATACGTGCATGTGAAAAATTAGCTTTTGTAAGACTTATTATAATTAATTTGACAATTAACTTAACGATGGTAACTGTAATTTTTAGCTCTCGAAATAGGGAATATGTTATTTTTTGATGAATAAGTGCGCGAATTTTTTTTAACCTTTAAGTGTCTTGATCCTGATATCAATAATCCTGTATTTGAGGAGAGCGTGATTTATATATACCAGATATCCACTCTAATCAGAGTTTAACAGCTTCTTTCAAAACTGGTGGTATTAGGCATATACATTCAATTGAAAAAAAAATGATCCAAATGAAATAAATAATTATGTTTTATTTTAGTTGGGTCAATAAATGTTCTAATGAATTACAAATTAAAATTTGAGTTTATTATGTCTTACTGGTCTTAGGAAGCATTTAGTCTATGAGTTTCATAGGAAGTCTTTTAGCCTTTAGTCTGTGAATCATATGAACGGTGTAAGACTTCTGAAATAGTATGAATTCTATGATTATAAAATGTTTATGTCTTTAGGATCATGCTATATAAAACATTTAAATAGTAATAAATTTTTATATTGACTATTGATGTAAGTGGAGCTGCTAGTCAGCAAAGGAAAAAAAAACAACTAGTCAAATAAGTGACTAATTATGTTAAAACATTTAATGAATTGGTAGAATACTGAATATGCAATTTATGGGCTATTGGAATATTTGTTGTTATAAGTCTAAAATATTAAAAGAAAGTAATTCTCTACAAGTGGAAATTTTGCGAATGTTTGAAATATGCATGTATAAAAAGATATAAAATGTAAATATCAGAACAAAGTAAAAAAAAATATTTATTCAAAAGATTAAATTTAAAATGCATAATAAATGTGACTACGTTTTCATTTTCAAAAAGCTTTTCTAATTCCGTTTCAAGCCAAATTTCATGTGCCCTTTATTCCAAACAATGACACAGCATTGCTGTTTCAACTGTAGTGAAAGTATGTCGGACAATATGTTGCAATCTGTCTATGTTCTTGTATCGTCTCTATTCTTTAATAATTTTTATGAAATTCATATAGCCCTGTTTATGTTCCGCAAAAAAGTAGCTGGTATCCTGGCGTTGTATTATCATTTGTCAT
This sequence comes from Argiope trifasciata, assembly GCA_026543055.1. NCBI lineage: Eukaryota > Metazoa > Arthropoda > Arachnida > Araneae > Araneidae > Argiope > Argiope trifasciata. The sequence continues at coordinate 715,128 of JAPMOQ010004286.1, forward strand.
GATGATTATTGTGTATAAATAGTTTCTTTAGAACATTAATTAATTTGCTCCCAACTGAAGCTGAAAAATACAATGGTAGGCTCTATCGTCTACTCATATATTTTATTTTTGTATCTAATAAAAAATAAAAGAACTTTTTAACAAATCTGCATTTGCATAGATAAAATCTGCTTGCTGAGCATCTTATTTTTCTAAACGATTGAGGATTATTATGTTAAAAGAGGCAGTTATTTCATGGAACTAAATGGAAGTTGGAATGAATGGAACTGAAATGGTGATAAAATCATAGCTTCGATTCGGTTTTATTAAACTCACGCAATAAATTGTATTATTGAAAATTGTTATATTTTGCATTTATTTTTAGAAAAAATGATATTTAATTAAGACATAGAATAGTTAAATTAATTTCAATTCTGATAGCCATGAATATATGTTATAAAAGTTATTCTGATGCTGAATTAACTGAACGTTTTTTGAATTGTTTATATTCTAGGTATAAATTTATGATTCTTTTTGAAAATATTTTTTTATTAAAAAGTTATAAAAGTTAAAGAAGTTTAGCTGAAAGCTGCCAGTTTTTCTCGAAACTGGAGGTTTTCAGATTCGAGACCCGATTCCACCTGAAAAATTCTTATGTAAGCGGGTCTGGTTCATGTTAAATCCGACGGTACTAAACGTCTTCCGCTTGGGTGATGTGGAAGCTGAAAGAGGAGGAGTGTCAACCCAGGTGTCATCTTCATTATCTAACCGTAGTTCGAAATTGCGAGTTCCGAATTAAATAATCTTAGTGTTGTTTTAAAACAGGACTTTAATATAGCTCAACTAAAACGTTCGTTTCAGGACTGAGTTATGTTGCTTTTATGATTTATGATATGGAAGCTTGAAGAGGGGGAGTACTAGCTCAAGTGTCGTCCTAGCTATCTGCTTGCGGTTCAAAATTAAACGAAATCTGTTTCAAAATAGACCGAGTGTTGCTTTAAAATGGGGCGTTAGCATAACTATACTAAGCTAGAATTTTATGAAGATCTTTATAAACATAAAATTTCTTTGAAGACGAAAATTTGGTTTCTTTATTTCCTTTAACGTTATCTTTATTTTATTTTATTTATTTATTTTAGAAAAAAAGCTCGCATGAAGTATTTATTTTCTAACTTAAAAGAAAAATTTTTTATAAAGAGGAATAATTTTAAAATCGTCCTTTGAAACACCGATAAAAGTTTCTATTTCAAGTTCCTGGCCTTTTCTTTAAAATTCTCTCCTAACAATCTAAATTATTTTATGTTTTTCCTAAATATTTTATCAATTTCAACTAATTGAAGGGACAAAAATGATCAGGCTTTAAGGTCAAGGTTTCGAGTTCCGGTTTTGAATTTCTTCACCTGCCATATATATATACACATATATTTCGTGAAGATCAGACAGATGTATGTGCTGGATGCTCTGTTGGTTTGATGTCGAGTGTCAGTTGTCATTGCTTAACTCTTAAATGCATATTGTTGCCAATAATCTATATCCAGTTCCACTTAATATTATTCAAAAACTTGAGTGTGTCCATTTCTGAACACACGTTGATAACCATAGACAATAAATAACGTGTGAAAGAAAAACGATATTACTTTTGGGGAGTAAATTATATATATAAACAGCTTAAAACAATTATATTAATTTATTCATTCAGCATTTATCTGAATAGTGGAGGCATGGGGACTGAATGACTAGGAACATCCTCCAAATTTTGTATCGCTTGATTACCAATGTTAAGATCACTTTTAGTAGGTTCCGTCGCATGCGAATGTGCACGGAAATGAAACTGCTGATGGTCTGACCCGAAAAAGCAGCCATAAAAATACTGCTCATGGTGGCTGCCTTACTTTTTCAGAAATCGCTACCTAGGTTCGGCAAGATATCTGTTACTTTTGGAGGAGGGCCCTCGTGCATAAATGAATGGTATGGTGTACAGCGTCATATGACGGAACACAAAGTGTATCCCCTGTGACCAAAATGCAATGTGACTCAAGCTGTTGCTGCCCACATTTTGGCCTGCATCGGTTTCAATAAAGGCCATCTATTCTCGAGTCCTGATGCAGTGTTGAATTGTTTGAAGGCGTTCGGGCGCATGGACCTGTTTTGATGTTACTGTGAATCAGGTGGGATAAGCCACAACAACATATTGATTTTTTTTCGGGATAATAAACAGGACCTTATATTTATGGTCCTGGTGAATTATTATGCATCCAATTAATTTTTCAAGATCAAAGGATTAAATGAAAGATAACCAAACCCCATGCATTACAAAAATAATCCATAAGGGCTCTGGCTTACGTAACGCTTCCAACAGGTTGAGCACAAAGGGCAGGCAAATGTAAAGCAGCTTGAATGGGGAATAACAATTTCGTGTTTTTCTTCGGAACGAGGTGCGCCTGGCTCCCGGCCAAGGAAACAACAAAAACTCGGCTCATTCTTATTGTGAAGGCACCTTAACGTGCGTAATCCCATTTTCATTTCACCTCCGCAAGGCTTCCCCCCGCAACTGTTGCTCATGCAGGCAACCGAACAGTCAGAAAAAGAGGCAAAGGTCAGCATCAGAGATATAATGAGCAGGAGCAATTTTGGAAAAGGTTTCTTGAACTGTGGCTCAAGCCACTTATTGAGGTCTCCTAAAAATATTAAGGCCTTGAAAATGTTAAGAGATTTTCGTCGTTCTCACATTCTTTGAAGCTAGTTAGGAACTCAACGTCGATTAAAACATTTCCTTAAGTACATATTTATGTGTATATATGCCACAGAATTCATTCAAGTGATTCTATTGTCGATCCCAAAAATAAAAGCATAACTACGCATATAATCCATCAAAGAGTTTGAATTTTTTTCGATTCGTTTCTACTAAATGCGAATTTTTCCAAAGAGGTATGTACGAACGATTTGCACATATTTCTGTAGAATAATAATTAATTTCATTTTGAATACCTTAAATAAGCCTTATTTTTATATCACCTAAAATTTTCTTGGGCGAGTTTAATTCAGTTATGTTAACATTCCGTTGTAGAGCAATATTCGGGCTATTTCGGGACGGACCCTGTATATGCTGCGTCATGGTCAGATGACGAAGACGACAACAGAGCTGAAATCCCCCTCTTCACACCACATTAATGGGAAGACGCTTGGTTCTGACAGAATTAATGTGCAACAAACCCGATTACAAGACGTCTCTTCGGCGAGATCGGGTCTCCAAACGGGAATCCTACTACTCACGAGCCGAGACTTTGCCACCAGGTCACCAAGGTTCCTTTCTTGGGCGAATTTTAGTGAGCAGAATAATTGGAGGAATAAAGAGTTTACTGATCACTAAAGGATCGAATCTTGAAGCCACATAGTTTCCTTCTCCATATTAAATTTTGGTTTATTTGACACATGTCGAGTGAGTTTTACGGATTTGGGACAGTTTCTTTAACCCATTTTGTACATTTGGTATATCAAAACGTTCCGTATTCATTTGAATTATGTTTTCATTTTTTTGTAAATCTAATTAGCTTAAGTTATCTCAATATCATGTAGCAGTATGTATTCTGAATAATAAAAACTAATCGAATTCTCACGTAAAAGCTACTGCCTTCACGTATTAAAAAAATTAAATACGCTTCAAATTCAAAAATCATTTCAAATAAATGTGTAGTTAAAGGCCGAACTTTAATGAAAACGAATATAATTATCAACTTGAAATTAATATAATTATCAATTCAAATTTTACAACTAAAGCTGGAGAAAATTCAACGAACCTACTGTTCATCAATGGACTCTGTCATGACCATATTTGGATGATTCCATCTCATTAAAGGGGGTAGACGAATAACGACGAGTGCTTTTCCAGTATTTACCTATGACCTCGGACTTACCCCATTATAATTTTCAGTTCAATTTTTTTCATGTATATGTAAATTTTGCGTCATTTCTGACCGCATTTTATTTAAAAATAAACTTGCATATTGATATGGCTATTCAAATGGTAAAAAAGCTTTCAGGAGTGATATGAAGGGAAATTTCATATAATATCCTTAAATATTGTAACCAAGAAGCAGAAAATTAGAAATTACACATTGTTTGAAAGAGCCAGTCAAACTGTCGACGTTTCTATTAGCACCATTAAGAAGATCCGATAGGAAGCGAAAGATCCTCTTACTCAAATTTTGATGAATTAAACCCATCCAAACGCGGGGAAGGTTTTAGAATCCGTTGTCAAACAGTAGTAACTATCTGAATCCACATATTGATAAAAAAATGTACGAAAAATATGTAATATTGGAATTAGATGCTGAAAAAGAATTCACGATTTATTTAATATCTGAGAAGAATTTATCTATAGATTCCATAAAAAATTGCTTCTAAAAGAGTAGTAAAAGGTTGTTTATATGAAAAGATATGGTGAAAAATAATAGCACATAGACAAACTATAACACAATTTTTAGTGAAAAATTTTACTGCAATTAATTACTTTAAGTATGTAAAATTTAACTTCATACTTCATTTCTTAAAAAAATTTTCGAATGATACTTAAAAAAATATTTTTTTTAAAATTTAAATTTCGAGGGAAAAAGCGAACAAACAAAATTTATACAAAGCTTTAACATAATTCATGCAAACGAAAAGGTATTTTTCTATATTTTATAACGCTTTAAAAAGGTTTGTATGTGAGAATATGTTCCGATTGCGTTTATGGTTAATTAAAATTAGAATTAAAACTTAAAAATATCTTCTTTAAATAATCACCTTCTTCCTTCTATAATATCCATACTTCCAAAAATAGATAAATAAATAAATAAAAAAAGTTTGTTCTAAAATTGGTAGTTATGACTCTGTATACAATACCCATACAATCGCTTAGTCATCTTTATTACTAGTTCTGAGCATCTAAAGAAAGACATAAGAATAACATATTCTTATCATCATTATATTAAAGAATAGCATAAAAATATTTTCTATAAAGACAATGAAAATATTTATTTCATTTATTTAGTCTGAAATTATTACGTACTTTAACTGCAAAATCATAGTTTATTTTTGTTTCCAGAAAACATGACATCAGCAAGAAAGTCCTGAATATGATTCGAGTATTTTGTTTATGTTGAGCAATAAATGTTTGTTATTGTGTTAATTAACTTAGTGTTAATGAATCTCCGCTATTTGATTTATTAACGCTTCATCAATAAATCATTAACGTAGTGTTAATGATATTTAACACTACTCGAGTTAAATATCATTTGATTACACTTTAAATCTGCAAAGATGAAATTCTGGACATCGTCTATTTTTCTAGCTATATTCAGAACCTTCCAAAACTCTTACAGATTAGAGTCATTTTAAAAAAATGTTACAATATTATTTCAAACTGAATTTAGAAAAAATTTACACCATTTTAATACAAAAAAAAAGGAATATAAAATTAATACTCCATTTATAGGACAGGCGGCTTTCTAGACAATATGTCTTCAAGCAACAAATGTTCCTCAGATAATTAAACTCATTACTGTCTTAAAAAAACTTTATTTTTTTAATTGCTTACCTATTCTATATCACATATTAATTTGTACATTTATATTTATACATATATTAACCCTTTGCTCTCTAAAAAGTAATTCTATACAAAATTATTCACCTGATACAAGGACTTGTTTGATTCCCCCCAAAAATAAACATATATTATAGTTTTAACTTTAATTTCCCGAAAATTTATTCATATCTTCTTATCACTTTATTGGTATTTTTAACTATAAAATTTAAAAAATAAATAAATAAAACGTCACTATGATGCACCGTCTTGAATGGTGAATGAGAGGCACCATCCGAGTGCAAAGGGTTAATAGTTTTTTTCCCTCAAGGATTCAATTGCAGCAGTGTAGGTTCTTACGCAATTTTAATATCTAAGATAGGAAACAACTACAACCGTGGGCTCAAGACATTATATTCGGCTTGTCATCGTATATCTACATCACTGAGAACAGTATCCTTATATTTCTAATAATTTTAAACAAAATAACTAAAGCAGACATTTTTGTTGCATTTTTATAAAAAAAATTCAGTAAGTTTGAAAATAAATTTAGAACTTTAAAATCCAGAATGATTTACAAGCCCCTTCAACAGGTGTCCCAAAGCAATCTTCCTTATTTTCTATTAAAATTGTTTTTAATTTTTATTGGGATATCCATCTTTTGCAAGGGGACCTGCATCCTCTTAGCTACGATGGTGATCGCTTTTCTTCTTTGGAGAATGCCACCAATTACAGGCGAAATCCCCCTTTTTGGAGCAGACAACAGATCCTGCTTGTTATTTAGTTTTTCGGCAAGGCGAATGAAGCGAGCGACCGCTATGACGTGACTCAGCCGTAACGGAGCTATTTTTAGCCAGTCTCCTATCGACCAACGGAACCTGCCTCATCTCGCAGAGATCGCTCCCATAGAGAGCTGGGTAGCGTCATCCTCATTACATGGTGTCGAAGGAGTTGAATTTTTAATATGCTTCACCGATAGTAGGTACTAGTGAACTCGCCACTGAACTGCAGGTACATCGCGATTTGACATGATAGGACACCTTTGCAAGGGGACCTTTCCCGATCTAAGGAATGTCACGAATAAAGCCTAGCTATCAAAATGCAGTGATAAAAAGATTCTTCATTACATGATGCCGAATTAGTTGAATTTTTAACATGCTTCATAGATAGTAAAATCACCACTGAAGTGAAAGTACAGCACAATTTTGTATGACAAGACCACTCTCGAATTGAAGATCATCGCGAAAAAAGCAGTTATCAAAATAAAGTTATAAAAATGAAAAAAGAAATATCTTTCAAACGAAGAAATATAGTTAAATATTAAGATAAACCATCGTTGAATCTGTAGCTATCAAATTCGGCATTAGATTATTTTCAAGGGACAGTAGATCCATCAAAATAATTCTTATCGGAAATTCTAGATTAATTTTAAGTAATTTAAATTAAACCACAAAATTGACATTGGAGTCTTTCAGATCATCGTCTTTATAAAAAAAGCACAATCAGCAAAATAATAAAGAAATCTATTTAAAATTTAGAAAAATAGCTAAATCCTAAGTCTAAATTCAATTAGTATAAACCAACGCTGAACTTGCAGCTATGAAATTTTGCTCAGGAATGCTCTGAAGACCCATCGAATCAATTCTATTCTGAAATTTCTAATTAATTTTAAATAATTCCTGAATTAAGGAATGGTGTCGAAAAATTGAATTTTTAATATTCTTCATAAATTACATTGTGGAATTGCCACTGATCTACTGGTACATCACGATTTGGCAAGATAAGATACTTCCTCCAAAAAATAATGTCAGGAAAAAAACCAGTAGTCAAAATAACAGCTATAAAAATTGAAAAAGATTTCTCTTTCAAATGAAAAAAATCGCTAAATCTCAAGTAACTAATCTAAATCATTGCTGAACCTGTAGTTATCAGATTTTGCTCAAGAATATTTTGAAGTGATTGTCGACCCATTCAAGCAATTATTTTCTGAAATTTTAAATTAATCTTAAATAATTTAAATCAAACCAAATTTCAGCATATTTTTGCATTACTTATTTTTTTATCAAGGCATTTTTTATATTTCTTTTTTTATTTATTATAATAAATGCACTTCAATATAAGTATGAATATCTTTTCAATTATATCAATTTTTTTCTTGAAATGTGTTATGTTTTAATTAAAAAATATTATTTTTCATATATTTCGAAACAAAATTTTTCATTGATGCAATTTGTACTATTTTCATTATTTTTATATTTTATCATTTTAGTTCATTTATTTTCAAAGTATTTCATCGTAATTACTTTTTTATACTTCAGTCTAGCTACATACTACTTCATTATTTCTCTTTTACAACAAATTTTAAAATTTAAGTTCGACGACCAACTATTAACAGCACCAAAGATGCAAAATTCTTAAAATAAGTAAGTTAAATAAAATAAGTTCCTCTTTTCTTCTGCTCAGGATTACAAATTTCTGAAATAGTCGATTGCAATCACTCAACTTCAAATAGAACAAATCCAATCATTATTCTCAAAAGGTATTTTTTAGCGTTTTCAGTTTAAAAACTGAAGTATGGCTTCTACACTGAGAAATAAAACTTTAAACCAAAGCACTGAATTAATTTCATTTAAATCTCGGCAGATATTTAAAAAAATCTTCGAAATTCAAGGTGGTTAAATTTTTATTATATATTTAGCTTAGAATGACCGTGCCCCACAGCTTAAGTAAAATTCAAGTACCATTAAAATTTTAGAACATTATTCTAGCACTATTTTTAGTTAATCATTCCTTGCAAATTTTATATTATATTAATTTATAATTCTAAAATGTATTGATTAATTATTTCAAAATATTTAATTCTTGAATTAAATAATTCAATATTTTGTTAAAAACTTTATGTATTTTTTTCATCATTTATTAAAAAGATTTTCCACCAGAATTTTCATTTTTTTAATTCGAGAGATATTGAACAGTTACTTTATATAAAAATTGACTTTGTCGAAATGTATTACTTAAATCAGGCTTATGAAGATATAAAATCCAAATCTATATATTTAAAAAATCTGACCTGGAAATTGACCCTGGAAGGACCGGGAAAAAAGTGGTCGAGGATTTCAAGGCTTAAAAAAGTACTCAATTCAAAGATGTTTGACCCGGAAGCATTTGATAGCAAAACATTTCACTGCAGTCTGGTAATCGATATAAATGAGTTCCAAATCAGCGATTTTAAAGTCTGAAGAAAGTGTGCTGCTAGAGATTCTGATCTTCAGGTTAATACTAAAACTATATATTAATAAATATTAACATATATTATTTCCAACAAATAATATGCATTCCCAAGGAAAGCAATTAAGGCAATTTGAAATATCAAAAATTGACATACCAAAAATAATAATAATTGACAAAAGTAGTCTATTTATCCCCTATCTTGTTGAATTTTGTGAGAACTTTTGCACTTCATCTTCATTTCCTGTAGTAAGCTTAAAATTTTACTTCTGACAAAAATTTTATGTACAGTCATTTGGCATGAACATCTACAAAACTATTTATCACATTAAAATAAAGACAATATTTACCAAGAAATATTTTACCATTTGGTTCACAGTTTCTAAGGAAAATTTTATTGATATTTTAGAATTATGATTTGATTTAGCTTTTCAAATATAATTCAAATTCAAATAGGGTATGTCCCAAAAAGTATTGGGACACTTTTGAAATGAGAAATTTAACAAATACATGACACATTAATAAAATTGAAATTACTACCACTTTTTCAGACCATAACTTTAAACATAAAATATTAACAGATTAATTATAGAAAAAAAGGCAAGGAACAGAGTTAAATCGGTTGGTGTGCAATATCTTGTAATAAATTATTGGGAAAGTGCAAAATCATTTCACTGTACAGGATATATCTTGAAATTGAATGTCTACTATTTTTAACATTATTCACAAGTTCATGAAAACAAATAAATTAAAAACGGGCAAAGATATGGTGTCCAAGGATATTTCATGAGCATGAAGTGGAGGGATTGAGAAACAAGCTCATTTTAATCCCAAAACTGGTGTAGTAAAATTGACTCTACAATGTAAAAGAAATCTTGGAAAATCTGCGAATTCTGAAACTGTCAGAAAGGTTTGAAGAAAACATAAATATCTTGGCAGAGTATCTCAAAGAAAGCTCTATATCAGTTAAATAAATTGATAAGCTAGGCTTCCATTTGTTAAAATGCATGTAAAGTTGCCAAACGAATTTTGGGAAAATGTAATTTTTGCTGATGAAAGCAAATACAACATTTTCAGAATATGGAGGTGGCAATAAAATAGTCTATTATTATAGGGTGTCGCAGTTGGCTTTAGCAGGGATCAAGTTCGCCATCTTATGGTTCGTAGCCATCTAACATGACCACAAGACTAAAAGTAATTACTCAATCTTGAGTATGTTATCTGGATTATAAAGCTTCCACTACAATTTCTGCCTTGGACAAGACAGATTTTCTCGAATTTGCAAACATAATTTAGCTCAAGCCTAATTCTTTGATGTATAATTCCTTGATAACATCAGGGAGCAGTAGAAATAACCAAGTGTCCTGTTTTTGATCTATTTCTTATAAAATATCATGTAGTAGTCGCAGCGCTGGTTACTTCTAATTACGCTGGTTTTCATAAATTCTCTAAAGTCTCAAGAAACCATAGAATACCATGAAATCCAAAGATTTGGCGAGAATCGGATTTTTTTTAATACGTGGTAACGGAGCTTCTTTATTTCAGTGTGTTTCATCTGTAATGTGATCCCAATTTTCTATTACTATTTTCATTGCTTGTGACTTTCTCTTATGCGAAGTACAGAGAAATTATTGTAATCGTCAGAACATTTTAACTCGATGTTTTAATTAATCTTCACGTTTTAGATGTTCATGAGTTGGAAAAACTCATTTTATAAAATGTCTGTTTATCTGTCTGTGACAGCTCAAAAACGCATTGATCTAGAAGGTTGAAATTTGGTACACATTGGTAACAAAAAATCTACAAATTTCTATCAAATTTCAATAAAAAAATCTCTTCAGATGAAATACTTCTATCCAACCTTTCTAAGATAAGTTAGACCGATAATTACAAAATTGACTCAAAATTTGACGGGTGTCTACATTTGTTAGTTAGTCTCTACCTCTCTACAGGGCCACGGTGGCCTGGTGGTAAGGTCTCGGCTTCGGAGGTGGAGGGTTGCAGGTTCGAGACTGGATTCCACCGAAGAACCGTCGTGTGAGGGGGTCTCTTGCACGTTAAATCTGTCAGGCCAAACGTCCTCCCGTTGGTGCGGTGTGGTGTGGAGAGGGGGGTGCCAGTTCAGGTGTCGTCCTCGTCATCTGATCTTGGTTCAAAATTACGAGGTCCGTCCCAAAATAGCCCTCGTGTTGCTTTAAACGGGACGTTAATATAACTAAACTAAACTACCTCTCTACAGAAACATGTAAACGCGGTTATTCAAAAACGCAATGATTTATGTATATCAAATTTGGTATCGAATTTTATGACTATAAATGCCATAGACTTAATAAAAATTTTACGTTCGTGTTAATATTTCGTATGTATTGCACTACAACAAATACATGCAAGGTGTCTCTGGTATGACTAGTTTAGAACTGGGGAGATTATTCCCGCTGCTGTGTTTAAGTTTTCAAGGTGTTTTTAGCCTTTATTTAATTAAACATAGTTTTCATTGATTTTATTCAATGTGTTCTTAATTAAAATTTTCAGAGTTTCTTTGTATTAATTATTGTTGAAGATAATGTTGTTAGTTAAAATAAGTAACGAGGCTGGATTCTACATTTAAGCATCTATTAAAATTTGAAAAGTTTTTTTTTGCAACAAAAGATTAGAATTTAAAAATTTAAAAATTAATATTATTTTAAATTTTCCAATAAAAATATAATTTATTATAAATAAATTCTTTTTTGTATTCATACATGTACAAAAGTGCTTAACTTTTTTTGCTTAGGTGCTTAAAAGTGCCAAATTTTTGTATCCGTTTCACATTACCAGTCCTGATTCATTTCGGCGGTAAGAAAGATAAAACTTTTGTAATTGTAGAATCAATTCAGTGATGGAAAAAAAAGATAGAGCCTGCGAAAAAACCATTTGCCTACTTTAAATTATTTCTTGTAGTTTATTACAACCTTTAAAACAATAAGAACATAAACAAAGGAAATATTTGAAGTTATTTTGAATAATATTTGATTTCCATTTATTGCAGTTTTACTCATATTTAGCTTTTGCACAGAAGGATAATTGGAAAAAAGGGCTAATTAACAATTTATATACAAATTCAACGAAATAAAGGATGACATTTTAATATTTCATAATTAAGAAATGATAACTGTGATAATAGATTGAAATCTAGAAATAATTGTTATTTTGTACTACAAATTTTAATTGATTAAGAATTTTAAAGCTGGTCTTATGAAAGACCTTTATGAATTGGATTGTCCAAAATTAGTTTTTAAAAAGTAGTTTGACCTTGATACCATAACTTTTTTGAGAATGTATTTTAACTAGTTTAATTAGCATTAAAAGTCAATGGTTGCAATTCCTAATTCAGATGTTTTTAATTTGGATTTTTCCTCGTGGTATATCAATGTATCCTGCGGCATAAATTCATGTGGTCGATAATCCCCAATATCCTATAGTCTTATGTCAGATCAAGTTTTTCGGCATCACAAACCTCATTCCAAAAGCACCACAATATTCTCAAATGATGATAAATAAAATAATAATAACAATAATAAAAACCAGGAAAAAGACGAAAAAGCATGGACTAATGATGCGTGATCTAGTTAGAAATTCATATTAACTTAACTTATTCTGGATTAGAGGAAATTTAGCGCAATGACTTTGTGCGATAAAATATCTCTGTTGGGGAAAAGAAAAACCAAATGCATTTGTTTGGTAATTGAAAAATAGAAAACTGATAATATTGCTGAAATTTCCATTAACTCAAATTGGCATATTTAAAATATTTAAATGAAATAGATAAAATTACAAAAACGACTATATTTGCTCACAGAAACATTATTAGGTGTAGTGAATTGTATGAATTTAAGACATTAGCACTCTCAATGGGTTCCATTAATTACATTTGAAGATCCGTATCGACATTATTTTTTTAAATCTAGCTTTCATTGTTTACAGATTTATTTTCCTATGCCAAGAAATATTCTTCGTTTCAGTATCCTGAGACGACTTCTTTTAGACGATTCTGCCTTGCTAACGGGTGAGAGGCTTAAGGATTTGCGTATTTCCAGTAAGGCCACAGTGGCCGAATAGTAAGGTCGGACTCAGAAACGGAGGATTTCAGAAGATTCCATAGAAGAACAATCATGTAAGAGGGTCTGGTACACGTTAAATTCTTCGGTGTGGTGTAGAGAATAGGTATACCAGTTCAATTGTAGTACTCACTATCTGACCACGTTTTCGAATCTACGAGGTTCGTTCCAAAATATCCCTAACATTGCTTCCATGCGGGATGCTAATGAAACTAAACTGAAATTTACCTTATTGTTAAATGCAAGCTTTCCTTCCTTAAGTTTTTCTCTCACTCCTATTCTGTTGAATTAAACCATCGTAATGCATGCGCGAAAGCACGGAGAGTTTGAGAATCCATTGGCAAACAATATGTGAGTGCCTTTTGTATAAATCTGAATTATATTTCTAAATATGAAGATGTTGCAATTAAAACCATCCTAACCTATGCGCAAAAGACGGAAAGTTTTAGAATCCGCTGACAAAGAATATGTGCGTGTATCTTGTGTTTAAATGTGAAAGATGTATCTGGATTTAAAGGTGTTGCAAGAGAGAAAGATGAATTATTATAATGAAAAATTACAGATACCATATGCTCCTTGTACTTATCAATCGCGGAACAAGTTTGTTATTGAGAAACCGATTCCTCGAGCAAGGAAACGCGGACTCTGCTGTAAAATGTCAGAACGCAACGCTCCTCGCCCAAAGATAACATGTCGCAGAATTATGTCACGAACGCACTGTCTTCAAATTTAAAAATAGTCCGACGCGGTTACATCCATTGTCGAAGGAAACTCGCGTGCCGCGGAAGAATACTTTATGGCCTTTCAGACCGCTGTCACAGATCCTGAAATACAGACTATGCGGGACCTGAAGGTCGCCTCCAAAATAGAGCAATGAATAATTAGAATCAATTTTTGTCCTTCTATTCGATGGAAATTATTCTTTGCCTTTTTTCCTTTAAGAGGATGAGGAAAAATAGTATCTTGCTCAATAATATTTGAGAAAAATTGAACAGAAATATTATAGTACTAAGTTGCATTAATTTTCATAACTAACGAGTTTTTATTTGAAAAAAAAAATACTACTTGTTTAAAATATTAGATTTGAGTAAAGATATATCAGATGGTTTTCATTAGTATAATATAATTTTCTATATAAAAATCACAGAAGATAATATACGAAGTACTTTAACCGTCAAAAAAATTTAATTGTGAGATTTCGTTGAAAATTCATGTTTTAACCCTTCCTAGATAAAAAAAAACATAAATAAAATTAAAAATAATTTCCAAAGCCATATCTGTATAATTGCGTATATTGAGAATTATATGTAAAAATTTGTTAAACGAAAGAAAACTCCACCACCTTTACATTAACTGGCAGATTCTGTGGGATTCGGAAACTCTAAGCAAACTTCGTATTTATGTCTACCCCAGAAAATTGTCCTTCTATAGAAAATCGAAAAACTGACACAGTTTTAACTCGTCTGAGAATAGGTCATTTTAGATTCACACATAAACATCTCATATTAAATGTTCAATGTGTCCTTATTAAGATTGCGGAATAGCAGTTTATCATATCCTTGCTGAATGTCCATATTTAAATTATCAATTCTTGTTTATTTCAAAATAACAGCAGTGACTTTGCCATTGTTGCTTGGCAGAGACGAACATGGGAACATTTTTGTCCTTTTAATATTTATCAGATTTTATTCCTTAATTTGATCTTACTATTATGGTTTCATCCTGACTTTTTGCAGTTAATAATTGTTTTACCAATGATTATTTTTATATAATCTTTTATAAAAGCTGTTTTTATTAAACTATGAGTTTTAAAGAAACTGGTCTGGCGCAATATGACCTTCACATTGGTTCTTGTGCCATGCAAACTCAAACTATTAAATCAAAATTTATAGCTATAGATAAAATTCGTTGCAGATTTCTTGTACGATCGAATTTTAACATTATATGCATATTTGACTGTGTTTATTTACTCGCACATAATTATTCATAATAAGGAGTTATTTTTATGCATATTTTAATTAACACCTTTCTTCCATTCATATCTTTACTGCTTTGAGCAGTACACACGTTCAGATTCACATAAATGTGTACACGTTATCGTAAAAAAATTATGCATGTAAAGTGTTCATAAATTAGTGACACAAAGTTTCAAGGTTATTAAAAGAAAACAAACCAAAATAGAAAATTGTCGTTTATGGGAAATCGAAAAAAAAAAAAGTTATGTGTTTAAATTGAACACGAACAACACAGCACTAGAAAAGAAAAATGCTGATTATGTGCACCATTTCAAAGCTTCACACCAGATTTGAGGAAAAAAGTGTGGATGATTTATCTTGCTACCTAAATAAAATTAATATTTCTAGAGAAAATCTTATAACTTTGTAAAAGTTGAAGATTAACTTTTAACTGCAATTTTTGATTGACGAAGAACGAAGTTGCACGTTATTTTATTTTCTTATAATAACCCTGCAAAACTGTGATATATATTTATGAATCGAAGAATATAAAACTGTTTGTTTAACATCTTTCCACGAATTTGAACAGAATTGGGCGTGTTTCTTAGTACTTGAAAGAATTAATTGCGCTATTAAAAAGTTGTTGCCTCCCATAAAATGCGAGAAAGGAGGACAAAACCTTTACATTTTCTCCTCCTTCAGCTTTTGGTTTGGTTAAAATGTTAAAAGTCATATTTGGCTAGGTTAAAAGTCACATGTTTCGATGTTCTTGTTGAAACAAGCAAAACAGAACAAAAAAGTGGAAATAATCAAACAAACTTATCCCTTCCTACATCTTGTGAAAAAGAAATAAGTTTTGGTGGGGGTTAGCCCCTAACAAGTCTTTTAATTAAATTCTTATTTTTTAATACTTTCAAACGATTAATCTATATACACTAAATTTTGTTTAATACATTATTTTATATTTGACTGATAAAATACAATCACATCGTGCACACGTTGGTCGAAGCTCTGAATTCAGCAATTGCTTATAAATCAATCTCGTATATCAGATTTTAATGCGATTTAAAATGATTGTTTGCTATCAATTTAAATGTGAAAATTTTAAATCTTTCTCTAGAAAGTGAATTTCATGAAACCTATTCTAACACTGTTTTAATTAAATAACGTTGTCGATTTTTTGCGAATTGATCGTTGAATACCGGGATGAACTATTCGACTATTATAACTAGCATTCTAGCTGTCTTATCAATATTCTCGTTCACTGCAGTTTTCGTATGTCCAGGAATCACCCAAAGAAAAAAAATATGTCAGCATTCTTCAAAAAATAAAGATAAAATTCAGCGTATTTTATAACTAGAGGATGGTATAAAGAAGAAACAGTTTTCAAGCTGTCATCCTGGCCTAAGGCTAGCATGTCTTTTACGTCATTTGGGCTTTCCGCGTTTATGTCCTGGTCCGTTCATAATTGTTGTTTACCCTGTTTTATTTTTGAGTTATGCGAAAGACCCCCCCCCTTTATAAAAAGATGTTGTGCAAGCGAGTGTGAGTGTCATCTTTATATAAGCTAGAAGTCAGACTTCTGCCCTCGGGTGCTCAGAAGTTACTACATAAACTCGGCTTAAATTTGCTAACTCTGCCAGCGAGCTTGTGTATAACAAGTGCATAAATAACAAAAACATAATTTTTCGGTGTTTCAACAGCACTTTTTGAATCAGTGAATAACATAACTTTTTTTTTTCATAATCCACATCTGCTGTTTTATCCAAGGCATGTTATATGGCATAGGTTTCCCGTGTAAATACAGAGTAAAATTCATGTAAATTTTCTGAAATTTTTGTATTTCTGATATATACAGCAGCACTAACAAGCTCACCAAACTTCGATTAGTCGGTAAAAGCAGGTTCATTGTCAGAAACCAGTAGCCGGTTATCATAAAATATGTTCTGATATACTAGATTTATTCCTGCATTGGAAACTAGTGACAAAATTTAAGTTGATATTTTTCCATTGCGGGAATCCATGGGATTTATTAAGAAGTGGAAAATCAACAATATTTAGATCCCTAAGAATTTTCCGACCTTAAAATTGAACGAATGATAATGTCAATGAAAATAATGAGCTGTATTTAGGGTTTATGACATTATAACATAAGGGGTAGGAGTCTTAATCTTAAAAAACAACAATAAATTGAATGCTAGTTTTTCTCGTCTGATTTTAAAATGAAATTCAATTCGTAAAATAGAAATTTCGTACAAACTGAAAGCTCAAGATGTTCGAAAACATATCTATGTTTTTACAACATATCTATGTACAGTACTATAATAATCAAGTTTCGATCTTATTAACACATTGACTGCCGCATGAAGTGCCTGTGCTTTACAAATAATATGTGGTTGTACCAAACCATCTATATAATTAGACGATTTCTTCTCTACTATAGTTAAGATATAACAATGAAGGTGTCATTTAACTAGATAAATGGCGAATATTAGGCTTCAGTTTTTGTAATGAAGTTGTTAAAGTTTTGTACATCTTAAGTAAGTATGAGATTTCCATCCCATACCAGAGTAAAAGAGTTCATTTATTATATTCAGGGAAAGTTTACATTTCTTTCTCAGATAGCTAATACGCTGTTTAAAAGAAAATTTAGCAATAAATTTTGTACCTTAAAATTTGACCTTAGAGTCAAAAATAATTCTTTGATTGCTTAGTCTTTGTTTTGGATCTCGATGCAGGCCACGTTGTCTTAAAAAAGGAATTGTAATTGCATTCTGTGATGAGATGATCATCACAGATCGATTACTCCAACCTTCCTTAAGGCACTTGGAAAAACTTGTATGACCGAACTGTCGTGACAACAGCACTGTAGGGAACAGTGGTTGAATTCTAAGGTCCATCACCGGCCATAGTACATACCTTATTAAGGAAGTACATCCTGCCATGGATGGGAGAAGCCAGACTCCTACCCTGTGCCTACAAGAATGCAGAAAACCAACAACCATGTTTTAAGACTCATCTTCAATTACGAAGAGTCTCCCGTGGAATGTTACGAAATTTCAAAACCCTTTGCTTCCTCCTAATCGTTTATTTTGTTAATGGCTTCTTGGGGCTTTTTTATAAAGCTCATGAGTGATTACTAATGATGCCATTGATTTTAATTATAAATACAATTTCATTAAGGATGCCGATGTGAGTAACGGCTTTGTCTTAATAAAAACTGTTGTCTTGGCATTTTAGCATTTCTCGTTCCGCCATATCTTCCAATGGTTAGAATTTTCCCCCGAGGATTTTTTAATTGTATTTGCTGCTGTTATTACTTTATTAATAATCTTTAGACAGCATCGTTAATACTTCCTTTTCCCACCATTTCTATGTAATAATAGACATATGCGGGAATAAAGGCTAATCACATTAGCCAAAAATATACCTTTTAATTCTTCCAGAATATATGGCGCCTTTGATTTTATATGATAAACTAATGGGAACGTGACCACAGATAAGAAGATCACTGGAAAAATTAAAATGTTGACTAAAAAAGGAGGGAACTAGGGTAGGTCTAATGTTTGAAATATTCGACTAGTAAAAGTATGCGAATTTTATCTTTCAATTAACATAAGCAAATGGTCATCAAATAAGGTCTGAAATTGTTCTTTTATATTGAACTTTTCAATTATCTTCCCGAAATGGGGTTACCGCTATTAAAATTTCCCATTAGCAAAAGTGATTGACCGATTTGATTAATTTAACCTTTGCACTCAGGAGAGTAATACGATGAATAATTATTCACTTAATGTGAAAGTTAATTTTTTCCAAAAAATAAATACATATATGATTGTTTTAAGTTGAATTTCCTGAAAAATTAAAATGTATTTCTACCATTTCGTAAGTGTTTTTAACCATAAAATTGAGAAACAAATAAATAAGACGTCAATATGGTGCATCGTCTTGAATGGTGCCTGAGAGGCACCATTGGAGTGCAAAAGGTTAAATTATCTAACGATCTTTGATGAATATTATCCCTAGGGAAAAAAGTAAATAATATATTGTTAATAAAGAACCAATAAGAAGCTGGGCACCGATCACTTGAATAGAGTTATTCAAGAGATTTTCTCCAGGGAAAGAAAGACTTGAGAAATTAAAAGGGCCACTCCACCTGAAGTTCTTCAACCTTGGGTATAATTTTTCTTAACAATATCGTATAATCTTATTTTGGTTGAATATAAGGAGCAAAATAACTCTTTTTGTGATCTCATGCAAATGGTGTTTTATTTATTAATAATATTTTTTTAAGTTTTCAAAGTGGGTGAAAAATTCTCGAGAGTTTCTTTTCCAATAAAAGAATTGAATAGTCAGATTTAAAGCTGAGTAATTATTACTTGCCACTAGTAGATATTGATTCATCATCAGATTCAGAGGGATGTGATCGTCTTCGTCATGGTTATTATTTTATCTTGGTTTGCCAGGCCTTTGTATAGTATATAATGGTTATTATTGCACCCTTTTTTATTTTGTCATTTAATTTTTTTTGAGGTTGAAGCCTGACTTTTTAATTGCTGTTTGAATACAGTATATAAAGATATGCTGATATCTAGTCACATAATAAATATAATTCCATTTTGGAATAAAATTAATATCCTAGTGATGTCAATTGGCGGCCAATTAATAGTTTGAATTTTTTTACCCACCAAATTTTACTTAGCAATTGGAATTGGAATTCAGATTATAGATATTTCTTTGCATTGTTATATTTATAAAAAAATCACTTTTATCTTTTTCTTCTTAGTAGCAGATGCATTTATAATTTCTTTGCTTTCCAGTATATATGCCAATGAGAAAAAAATGCCATTTATCGGCTAAACTCCTCATTTGAAAGATAGCTTAATTTATCAGCTGGTGATCATTGGATGAACTTCCTTTGATACTCGCAGCTTGCATTTAGGAGCTACCCCTATCTCCTTCATTTTTACGAATCTCTTTCATCTGAAGTTGGCCCGCCTCCAATAACATCGCTCTGCCGTAGTATGCTCCTCATCGATGTTTACCATCGTTTATAGTTTTTTTTTCTGGAAACGATTTAAAAGTTTTGACAAAAAGATTGAGAAATAGGATGAGCGAGGGAAGTTCCTCTGGAATTGAGTCACTTGGGCCAGTTCTAATGGCTCGTGTCAGACGATAGGAGCCAGTGACACGTGATTCAGTGTTCAGTTCCCCTTTCCTTCTGTTTAATCTTTTGTCCATCTTGGGATACAAGTATACTGTAATTTTCTATACTATTCCCTAACTGCAACTTAAAATAATAACTTATTTTTTATGTTTCTTTTCGTTTATAGGCCAAAATTGTATGTCCGTTTAAGTAAATACTTGTGATTATTGAAATAAAAAAATAAAAGTCATTTCTTTACAACATAATTTTATATTACACATACTCAACGTGTGAAGAGTATATTTGTCATCTCTAAATGTTTGCGAGATAATTTAGATATGCATTTTCCGAAGTGTTCGTAATAGTTAATTGATTGAGAAACTTAATAACACCAGTCAGTTTCATATAAAGGGATCCAAATATCAAAGCATTATTAGTTTCTATTTTGACTTTTTTCGTTTGTTATACAATTTTTGAATTAGAAAATTTATATGTATCACATATTTATTTAAAAAAGAGAAACAAGCCTTTAGTTAGATGCTATTATTTGATGATTGTAAGTAAACATTGGGAATAAAATCCACATAAAATGCTAAATTTTATTTGCAATAAATGATAAAAACTTTCAAATGATTCTGTTTTAAACAAAACTAGTTGAGAAACAGACAATCCCTTAAACTTTTCATTGTTAAGATGCACGCACCCTTTAACCCTCGGTGATACAGTTTTAGCAAAGTATTTCTGTGAATTTTGGAAGTTCTCCAAACCTCAAGTTTTCTTTTTCACGGTATGTTAGATGGCACTGTGTTACTGTTGCCGCTTCGGAGTGGCAAACAATAAACTGGTGACGCTTTTATGCTAAGTAAATAGTGAAGATGGACTCTCATATCGATGCATGCTTTTCGATAAAGTACTTTGACATCAAGAGAATATAAAAAAGCATGTTACAATGGACCAAACTATTACAATTTTACTAAGACATTCTACTGTTTCCTCCATCTTTCCAGATCTTGCTCCATTCAACTAATATTTATCCCTCATATAGCAAAAAATTATGTCCTTGTTTAGTGGTTCCGATACGTAAGTGTAATAAAAATGCGCACACCAAAGAATATTTTGCAAATGAGCCCAAAACTGATTGGAAAAAGGGAATGAGTAGGCTTCTTAAGAGAACGTGTTGGTGTTGCTTATGATACTTGTCATACATAACCTCGATATGCAAGTTTTAGCTTCTTTTGTTTCAGTATGGCTGAGAGTACGTCTCAGCTACTCTTTTCATGAGGTGGATTTCATTCCTACTTTTCACTCACAGATCATAATTTAAGACTTGAATTCAAGAACGAACACCGCCGCTCCGTCCAGTACTGCCAATGTTATTTTGTCTCGACTTGGAGGACTGTGTGACTACGTCAGTTTTATACCATGAGCATAGAAAGTCACCGGCTGGCGAGATTCGAACTTACAATCCAAGGAATGTGAATCCATAGCCCTACCAACCAAGCTATCCCGGAGAATTCTTAGATGGACATACAGGTCGCATAAAATTTAGCAATCAACCTTCAACAAATGTCATGTATTCATTTTGTATTAAAAAAGGAAAGAAACTGAAGGACCCCATTAATATGTATAAAATTTCAACTATACATTGCATTCCAAATATTCTTCCATTGCTACGATGGGTAAATATAAAGTAGGAGTGCCCATTAAAGTATCCTCCTTATATATGGTCACGTCTTTAGTTAGAAGTCTCTAAAATTAACCTTTTGCACTTGGAAAAGAAATTCAATGAATAATTATTCACCTAATACAAATATTTGTTTATTGTCCTGATAAATAAATATGCATGTAATTGTTTTAAGTCGAATTTCTTTGAAAAATTATTCTACATCTTTTTACCATTCTTTAGGTGTTTTTAAGAATAAAAATCTGAAAACAAATAAATGTAGCATCAAAAATGATGCACTGTCTTGCATGTGAGTTACCATTCCGAGTTCAAAAGGTTAACTTTGATACAAACTTGATTAAATTAAATCCATACGAATTTATCTTTTATAATATGCATTTCAATATTACAATGCAAAAAAGTCTGATGGGAATTGTGTCACGAGGGGATGATGTCTTACCATTTGGAAAGAAAATCTCAATGGATAGCTCAGCCTGCACAAAAGAGATCTCGAAAAGCGAGACATTAACCCAACTATCTTTCCAGCTCATGGGGATACATTTCTTCTGTGTGAATTGGGTATTGCTAGCGAGGCAGCATTCGACATTCAGATGACATTATTAAATTCGGATATTCAGATGACATTAAAAGGTGTTTTTTTTTGTCTCAGTGAAAATTTATCTCCGTCTGTTTGTGAGAATGCTGCGATCAGCTTTCAATGCATATAAGGATCGTTCGTCCTTAAATCATTTCTACTGTGTTTGAAGTAATCGATTTTAACTTCTCCGTTGTTAATCTCATGTGATTCATCAAAACAAAGAATTACATTTGTGAATTGGACTACATTAGTTAGAAAGAAAAAATGAAATTCGTCAAAACATATCGAGTTAGTAAAAATAAGTGTCATTACTAAGAGGTGATTTATTCCTAACGAAATATTTATCGTGAATGCTACTGTTTTAATTTCTCACAAGATGTTGGGCGTTTTAGCTTCACCTCAATTTTATGTGAAAATTCCTTACAAGCAATGATTTCGAAAACAAAATGAAAATTGCGAAATGAGCAAAAACGTCTGAAAATATTCCAAAACAGTACTTTTGATACTAAAAATTCAAAATGTTATTCTAAAATCATTTCTTTCCTTTTTTTGTCATTTTAGTTTTAAAAGCTCGAAATGGGCAATTAATTTATTTTTCAATAACAAAGCATTTGTAGATTTTCCATCTTAACTATTGGATCTCATGCATTTGTTGGAAAATTCTTTTTCTGCTCTAACAATTTCCGAGCAAGCATATACTGTTTTAATGATAAGATATAGTATTTTGGGATTTTTGGCTCAAGAGCCGTATTTTGTTCTTGGAGATCTACGTGTAACTGAAAATAAGACTTTTTGCTACTGTTTCAAATTCATCAATATTTTATGGAGAGAAAAGTAGTATTTCCGAAAGTCGTAGAGTATAGCAAATGTCGCGGATCATCAAAACCTGGCATCCAACAAACGCGGATCATCAATCCTGTCCTCACTTTCTTTCGTCTAAAAGGGGATGTGGTGGCTTAAGGTGTCGGCTTCGGAAGGTTTTAGGTTAAAGAAACAATTACACCGATGAACTGCTTAGTAAGCGGGACTGGTGCATGCTAAATTCACCGAGGCCAAATGAGCATCCTGCGGGTGTGAAGCTGGACAACAGAGATGTCAGCTTAGATGTCATCTAAACGTGGTGCAAAATTATGAGGCCCATCCTAAAATAACTCTAGTGTTGCTTTCAAACGGGAAGTGAACATAACTAAACTGAATCTTACTGGATTACCTAGGTTATCATGACATACCGAATACTCTTTCCTGCACAGCACACTTAAAATATCTGCGTTTGATGTGCCTCTGATTTCTGATTCGATGAGACGATTATGGATACAAGGAAATTAACTTTTAAACAGTCAAAACATTCTAACTCAATTTACTGGGGAAGGAATGCCATACCTCTAAAGGGGTATGTCGTAATCAGATTTCTTTAACTTGTTCTGGGAGAAAACTATCATCTGAGAAAACTGAAGGATCTTTCACACCCTTCCTACAGAATCGAATAGATATTTCCCGATCTAGTGACATCTGCAGAGATGAAAGGAATGTCTTGGCGAAAATGCAGGCTTTGGAAATATTCCGCAAACAACTTTTCTAACCTACACGTCCATGGAGAAATCGGATTCGAAATGCCACTTTTGATATATTTTGGACGATTACACTTACTTTTTGGGCTCCTAAATGTCAAGAAAAGTAACACTTTTTGAGATGTTCAGTCGTATGATGGCAAGGATAGAAATTGCATGCGGAACCGTCGATAGAGGTACTTAGGCAGCAAGGTACGCCTCTTGCAATAGGATCACGACGTTTCCTTTTTTTTATCCAATTACCTTCTCGCATTTTGAGGGAAAGTTTCTTACTTGTGGGCGATTCGTTGTGCGAATGCCAATGCTGAAGGGTTCAACTCTTTCAAATGTTAGACAAGTATTGTCTAAATTCTTTCCATTGTCAACAAACAAGATTTTGAATGCATGTTTATAAAATATTTTTGCTTTTTCGTAGACTCAGAGAAAGAATTATGGTAATCAAAAATTCAATCGCAAATTTTTTTATACATCTTGACATTTTATATCTCCTTAAATCCAATTATTAAAAGAGGGAAATATATTTGTGTATTGGTGAGCATTATGACTAATCTGTATATATGAAATGTTGTCTTGAAATCAAAACTGTAAGAGGAGGAGGTCGAAGCATACTCAGTTTCTTCATTGTACTATGAAACTATATTAAATGGATACTACTACCTTCCCTTCATATTTAAGAACAAGTAGTACAAAATTTTTTCTAAATTCAATTCCTACTTATGTCAACAAAAATTTTTTTATTTTATTTACTTTTCATTAAATAATTATCAAAAAATTATTAAGTATAAAAAATAATTTTAGCAAGGATTGAACTCACATTCTTCAGCTTCACCTGAAAAATACTGGAATACATGCTTTTTACCGGTTGATTTATGGCCTTGTTTAAACACTTTGGCAAGCGAATTCATCAGACACGCCTGATCTATGGCCTGTCGATCATCTTCATTACAAACTGCTACAAAAGTATTTAAATTATTAAAAATTAATTAAACTTGATTAATGAATTGATATTTGAAGAAAATCTGTATTAACATCAATTGTCATCCATTACAAGTTTTATTAAATTTTTTAGCTTAACGACTCAATTTAAAGTAATGAAAATTTATTAAATTTAATTAATGAATTAATATTTGAAAAAAAAAACTGTATTAACATCGAGTATCATCCACTAAAAGTTTTAAAAATGCATTTGAACTTGTGTGGAGGAATGAAAAGTATTTTATTAACGATTGAAAATTTGAATAAGATATTTATCTCCTTAAATCCAAGAGAGGAGTGTAAATTATTAATAGGGATTGAAAAAAGGAAGCATATTTGTGTATTGGTAAGCATTATAACTCATCTATATCGATGACATGTTTCCTTGATATTAAAAATGAAGTAGCAAGAGAAGGAGGTCAATTAGCACTCTCATCTTTCTTCACTGTACTATAGAATCATATATAAAGGGTGCTTCTAACACGTCTTCATTTTTAAGAAAAATATTATTAATATTTAGTGATTGCATTTAATAATAATCATCCTACTATTACGTTCTGGGTAATTATATTCTTTTGCATCTTCACTATAATAAGAAAACTATATTAAAAGCTAATTTATTTATAAAAATATTTCTAATACTTCGAGAAATTTCAAAATTTATTATTATTTTGCGAAAGTCCAATTTTAGGCCAAATTTAAATTCATTGAATTCTTATGATTGCATAAGACATAAGTAAAATCTTTGCTTACTCTTGACCTTCTGATGTAAAAAAAATTCTGTTGTTGCTACTTACGGCAATTTATAAGCCTGCTGACTGTTAACTGTCAGCGATTTAAGTCAAGTAAGCATTTTTTGTTTTTTCAGTGGCACCAACAAGGGCCAAAAGTATGGCTTAACTACATAATGGGGGCTTGCACAACCCCTTTTTACAGAGGGGCACATTCCCATACCACACAGATAAAACAATCAAACCCGAACCGAGATACGAATCCAGGATGTCAGATCAGGAGCAAGACATGTTGTTCTGTTCCAGGATGCCGGCTGTGAAAAAAGTAATGGGTGGGAAGTAATCGATGTTAATTTTAATTTTTTAATTGAATAATATTCTTGAGAGCCTGTTTGAGCCTCTAGATTTAATTTATTTAATTTATTTCACCGAATTTTGAGGAGGAAAGAAAATAAATGAAACCTGCGATCGCTAATTTCAAGCTATCATGAGAGAAAGCAAGGAGACCTCATCTTTTTTTTCTACTTAATTAATGATAATGCTACTTTTTGGACAGAAAAGATTGTGTTATCTTATTAACACGATTATTAGATTGTATTCAAAGCGAGTGTCATGTACTTTCGTGTTCTTGTTTGTTTTATCCTGTGAAATGTGAAATTTAGTAAATAATATAAATAACTGTTCTAAAAAACACATATTATTTTCATGTACTTTATAATGAAGTTATAAAGAATCTCGCTTCTCCACAATGGAACCTCCACACTGAACTATATATTTTTTATTCATATTCAAACCATAATTACGAATGCATGTTGAATATCAAAGAAATCAAGAAGGAGTCCATAGTTATCATAAAATAAAGTTAGGAGAAAAAAAAAAGGACGTTAAAGAATGATTATAAATTTTGCTCCGTTTCTCTTTCTTCGCGGCACGTACGGATGAAAATCGGAAAACTAATTAATAATGAAAGCACTTCTGCAATCTCAGTAACGTGGATTTCCAATTTATGTTTTATCTTCTGAGGTTTATGGTTTATCGTATGATAAAGAATAAGCGGGTGGGACAATTTCTTGATGCTTTTGAGCCTTTGCATCATCCATATATCATCAGTAAATTCAAAATCAGATCAATCAGTGGACTCAAAACTAGATCAAATCCTTGTATCTTGCAAAGATCAATGTATTTTAATGCATTATGTTGTTTTCCTAATCTAAGATCTTTTCAAATCACTGAAGAAATAAAACTTTGTAATAAAAAATTCACCAGTGGAATGGCGAAGAAAATTTTTGAACTGATTCAAGAAAAATACACTTGCCAATTAACTGCATGCCAGTAAAACTAGAATGTGTAATAAAAAAAATCACTGAATATAGGTATTTTGATCGTCTTTACTTTAAATAAAAAAGAAATTTTCGAATAATTAATGAAAAAAAATTGTGAAAAATAATGAAATAAGAAAAGTTTAAACAGGAATTTTATTTAGCTTTAATTATTAATTCTTCTTGAAATTACTAATTTTTTAACATTTCTCGAAATTCAATGCATTACATCAAAGTTAGAAACAAATATTTTTAAAATGGCAGTGATATGTTATCTTCTATGTTGCCCAATTTTATTTTCTACAATCATTTGGATCCATAATCAGCCCTGCTTTTTTAGCATTTTGAATTCTAAATATTACATCTAGAAACCAATTTTTTTCACTGCTATTTACTGTTTCAATTCACAGTTATGTATTCTTTTTCTCATATTATGGGTTAGCAACTCCAACATTTCTCCTGTCGGCATTTTTTGGTACTATTTTTTTTTCCCTTTATAAATCAAATCCGCATACTTTAATGTATATAGTGGCCAAAGTTTGTTATATTTTGCCGAGTACATATTACCCTACAGGACTCCGAACACCTCCTGTTATTTCTTCATCACCAGGAAGTTTTGCCGGTAGCATAAATTTATTCCTTAAATTTTAAGCAATTGATTAATTTTAAATCCCTGAAACAGCTGAAAGATTTAAAAAAATATTCCCAATGACAGGATGGGTGGAAAGGCCTTTTATGAATTTGAAGAATATTCTAAAGCTTCTGTACTACGACCTTTGAGGGTCTTGAGATGAACGCTTTTTCTTTTACAATATCTAAATTAAAATTTAGTAACATTACGAAATAAATATAATTAACGATTAGGTGAGTAAATTGTAATTTCAAATTTTTAAGTACATTTCCTAATTATGAATATTTTTAAATTCTTATGACTTAAACACATTAGCCTAAAGTATCAATGGTTTATTTAAATTAAAAGCACATGCGTAAATTATCTTGAAATCTACCTTATTTTTTATTTATTTAATGGTCAGTATTGAATAATGGAAAAGATAATTATTAAACAAGGCTTCATGTATGATGAAAATTAAGTCTCATAAAAATAAAATCCAATTTAATGTCAAATAAATTTAAGGAATTTTATAGTTAGAAATACATAAGTTTGATGCCAGAAATTTAAATTTAAATAAAGAAATATTTATTTTAAATTAGGATCTAGGAAAGCATTCGAATTAAAGTATAAAATAAAGCTTTTCGGATTTAATTTTCTAAATAGAAATATACGGAATTAAATATCATATAAATCCAGTTCAAAAACATTCTTTTAACAATTAATGTAAAAACTAATAATTCAATTCCAACTTAGATCAACGTTTTTTTTTTTTAATTTCAGTTACGCAAGCATTAAACTCGCACTCTTCACTTGAAAAATACTGAAATCCTTGCATTTTACCGATTGAGATACTGCCTGCTGATTTTAATTTTCATTATAAACTGCCAAAATACTATTTAAAGCATTAAAAAATTAATTTATTTAATTACTGATCTTTGATTTAAAAAACTGTATTAACATCAAGTGTGATCCACTACAAGGAATTTTATCATTTTCTCTATACAAATTCTCCGCTTAAACCAGTTAAGAAAATAGAGCTGAATTGCTCTAATCTGTGTGTGAAAGAAACCCAAAGAAAAAAATCCTTCTTCCTTATTTTCCAATTTGAATTCGGATGAATTAAATTGAAACGATCTCAAAAAAAGAAAAATATCCGATTAATAGTTTATTTTTCTATCCATACTATTTTTCATTACAGCAGTTTATTTATTGCTTACAATTTCTAAATTTTTATTTCAATTGATTTTGAATTCTTCCATTTAGTTTAGTTTACACAATTTCTAAGCAATCTGTCAATTTTTTTCTACTTTCTCTTGATGATTAATGCACAGGCTTGGTGAATAAAAATATACTCTAATGAATTAATTTTCATTTCGTACGAATTATTCCTGCACATTGCAGCAATATATGTTTTTTAAAAATTCATACGCTTTTGACTCGACTGCCTATGTCTGAGACGTGGTTTGCATTTAGAAATTAAATAATGATTAGATCTGGATAGTTAATTTTGGTTTAGTTATATTAAAGTCCCGTTTTAAAGGAACACTAGGATTAATTGGGGATGGATCTTTTATTTTGAGTCGCAGTCAGATGACCGGTACGGTAGATACGTAATAATTTGTTTACACTTCCTTATTTTTTTTAAATGTAAATGTCCATAAACTCAGGCTCGCTTAAAATAAATAAAATTCTACTCTATAACTTCAATTAAGTGAGAAACGTTCGTCACCACTTGAAAGATTACAGACTTTATTTTCGAATCGCTATATCGTGATTAAACTGTGACTGATGCCTACTTAATTATAAAAGAAAAGTTATTTATACGAATTCCCTATAGAGGGACAACTTGGGACTGATAGATGAAAACTATTCACATATTTCATGATCGTTCACAACGCATAAAAATAATCAATATTTTATATTAATTTTTTTAAGTTCTTATACCACAACAGTTCTTTACTTTTTTTCTTTTTCCATTTTTAAAGGTGTACTATAACTCAAAACTACCTGTCTGTTTAAAAAACATTTTTCTACTACAAAATTGCTTTGATATTTACAAAAAAGGCATTAATTTGATAATTGCTATTAATTTAAAGAAACGTTTTCAGTTTATTTCAGTGTAGTTTTTTTACAGTTAAAATGCGATCTAATATGGTTTTATAAATAAAGTCTAAATAATTTTTTTTGCAGAGCATTTTGATTTTTTATCATCAATATCCAATTCAGCTTAACAACTTTCTGCATTTCATCAATTATCTGTTAGTCATAAAGAATTGCTAATGGTTAGAATCAGTTTCAAGGTGTAGCTTTTTCGCTTAAATCTAATTTCCAACTTTTGTTGTTTACTTTTTGTTTACGTTGTTTACTTTTTGTATAAATTGTTAATTTCTCCTATTCTGTGCATCATCTGAATTCAGAAGAATTCCTTTTCAGTAATGGGAATCTTATTAGATTTTTGACACATGAATGTTGAACACTTAAATGGATCTAAGATTTGTTTTTCACAAGTGCGATATACATTCATTATTCACTTGCAGATAGAGACGTCAAAGAATTTCTTTGCTTAAATTTTAATCTCACCTGCATTTCGTAACGTGTTTTTATTAACACATTAAAGGCAGGGGATCTTGAAGAAGTATGCTAGGTAACGCTGATCAAATCGTAGTACTACGAATCCCACCTTTAATGTTTTATCTAGCTTTCTTGTTTGTTAGTTTATACAGTTCAAATCTTTCAGTAGCTGTCAAACTAACTTCTTGATGAGCTCAGGATTTTAAATTTTAACTATAACGCATGAGTGGATAAAATTCTAATAATAACTTTCTTCCTGTCTGTTTGTTCATCGATTCTACATGAAACTTTTATTATCAATAAATGGTGCTTGAAACCATCGTAGTGGTGTTTGCTTTTTAATTTTTAACGTGTTTTTATCAGCGTTCTTATTTGTCAGTTTGCTCTTCATCTCAATCCAAATTTCACAAATGATTTTAAACTACCCAATGAGCTGAAAATTTGAAATTTTAGACATAGCTTAGAATTAAATGACACCACAATATTAATATGGTTTTTGTCTATTCGCTGCAAATCTTATCATCTGGTATTATAGGAAGTCAATAGCCAATTTAAATTTGCAAAAAAAACAAAAAAAAAAAAAAAAAAACAAATACAATATTAAAATGCAGGAAATCAATATTTAAATTGTTTTTATGGATTTAGTATAGGATATATTATATGGTACTCTATATAGATACTATATAGCACTAAATAGTATCCATATATAATGTATAAAAATACAGAATATTTTCTCCTAAAGATTTATAACCCCAATACGATTGTTCTGAAAATTTGTTCTCGTGAATTTTAGTAATTCACAATCGGACAATCTGGATGGGTTGATGAATCTGTATAGCTCTATAAATCTGTATGGAGATGGAAGAAACTATTTCACACTTTTGACTCCGTTTTAAAAATGAAGAATGCTGAAAATTTTCTTTATTTAAATTACTATTTGTAAAAAACGGTTTCTCCCTGTCTTAATTGTAAGATTTCCTGAGATTACAGGTCTTATCGTAGACGACGTTGACAGCCCGAACTATTCGATAAGAAGAAACACGACTAAAATTATTATTATCATTTTACTTTTTGTGCCATTGAATTATTAATAAATGGAAAATTCGTTTTCCCATTGATGACATCCTTTTCCCTTTTTTAAAAACGACATAAGATCATTTGCTTGTACACAGAGATTTTATTTGATTGTAGTTAAATACAAAACACTCAAAGGACGTATCACATCCTTTGACTTTTTGACTTAAACAACTGCATTTTACTGGTGAATTGGAAAGAATGCTATGAGGAAGTAGTAATACTAAGAGCGACACGTAATGCAGAATGGCAGTCATTCTCTAAGGTAGAAATCTAGAAAACATTAATAATTAATACAAGATGGATGTGTCTGTACAGCATATTAGAAACGTGCTCTGTATTAAGGAATATAAATGAACATCAAATGTGAGATTGGTTTCGGAACCGTAGGGTTTCTGGCTCAACACTCGAGGTCTAGAGCGTATTAAATCCTTCGAGGGCAAACGTCCTCACACTGGTGTGATGCGGAAGTTTAAAGAAGTACGTTCTAGTTCAGATGTTGTTCTCGTCATTTGAGCGTGGTTCAGAATTTCGAGGTACATCCCGAAATAGCGCTAAAACTGTATGTTGGACTGAAATTCAAATAAATTTTGCAAGCTAATACTGTCCTGTCTTCATTCATTAAAAAAAACCGCGAAGATATTTGATAATCATTTTGGTCACTGTGGACCCTTAAGCACTTGTGCAAAACTTTTTTTTAAAATTTACAAAAAATGTCTACATATTTCTTTCTTTTTTTTCAATTGTAAGTGATTTTTCTGAAACATTGTCTATGAGAGAAATATATATATATTTCATTTTATGCAACAATATCTGTTGTAAATTTTTTGCACTCCCAAATTAAAATTATAGAAGTAAAAATTTTTACAAAATATTAAAAAACAATAAAATTCTTCATTTCAAATATTGATACGCTTTGAACATTGGAAGCTGTTATAATATTCGAATAATTTTCCGTTAATTATTTTAACCAAAAAAAAAATTATTTTTTTTAAGAAAAGAATTTTCTATTGAGATTTAAGCAAAATTTTAATAATTTTTAAGAATATACTCTTAGTACACAAAAAAGTAGATTTTTTTATTTCAGTTATAATCTACTTTTCAGTTTTCAGTTAAAAATCATCCTTATTTAAGTCTTTAAGTAAATAGAAATGGTCAGTTTCTTTATTTAAGGCCAAACATCCTCCTGTCGGTGTGGTGCAGGAGGTACTAGCTTAGGTGTCCTTCTCGTCATCTGACTATCTTCTGAAATTACGAGTGGGTATCACACTTGTGTTGCGAATATTTAATTAAATCGATAAATTATTTATTATATAAGTTTTGAAAAATGTATAAGCTTTCAAAACTTTAGTGCATCAAAAAGTGGGTTGAAAAATT
The DNA here is from genome assembly GCA_026543055.1 of Argiope trifasciata. Taxonomy (NCBI): domain Eukaryota; kingdom Metazoa; phylum Arthropoda; class Arachnida; order Araneae; family Araneidae; genus Argiope; species Argiope trifasciata. The sequence continues at coordinate 747,585 of JAPMOQ010004286.1, forward strand.
TATCAAACAATGGATGATTCAAATATATTTCCATTTCATCCTTTTTTTAAAACTGTTGTGTTTTTCAGCACTTCTCAATACTGCTTACTTTCATTATTACATCAGCTGAAATTTGTTTGGACTACGAATTAAGAAAAATCTAAAGGTATTTTTCTTTAATGTGTCTCTTTCAATCCCTTTAAATATCTTTTTCATCATATCCCTTTTCTATTAACAAACTGTGCGTCTATGCTTTTAAAAGAGAATATTCTTAAAAAATTGTATTGAATATTCTTAAAAATATCTTAACATGAAAATTAAATGAAAGTTGTTAAAACTTCCATCAGGAGGAACCTTTCTTTTGATAAAAAATGTGCTGATAAATTATAAAGCAGACGTTATAATTTCCCATTTTCCATTTCTCATATTGTCTTAAGTTAGAAACAAGATGATTGCTGTAGCCTGTTGGTAATGTTTCAGAACTGGAGATCGAGACACTCGGGACCCGTTTCCACCTAAGAAACGTTGTGTAAGCGGGCTTTACACCCATGAAATCCATCAGGGTCGAACGTCTTCCATTGGTGTAGCGTGGATGTTTGGAGAGAGTGCACCAGATCACGTGTCGCACTCGTCATCTGATCGTGTCTAAAAATAGCCTTAGTGCTGTTTTGAATCGGAACGTTAATATAATTAAACTAAATTAGAAACAAAACTCAGATCTGGAAAAAGGAAGACTAATTTGTAAAAAAAAATGAAACTGTTTTTAATGATATTAAATCAAGTTAAACCATTGTCAAGTTTGGTGGAGTGAAATATAGTATGTTGATAGCAGCGATAAATACTTTTCACCTACGTGAATGCTATGGAACGTATATTCAAAACAATGTCCTATTACGTATTATTGCAGAAGGAGATGATGAAATTTACTAACTAATCATAATTAAAAAAATGCTGGAAGACGTTATTCTTGGAATAACCTTGACCTAATATTAAAAAGACGAAGAAAATTGAAATGCTAAAGCTGAAGCAGATTAAGAACAAGCAATCAGAGAAATGGGGATGATGACAAATTGATTCATGTTCTTATTATTTGTCCCCGACGAGATCATTAAGCCTCAACTCCGGTCATTAGGAATGTCCATTTAGGTGTATTTCTTGCTTCTTTTTCCAGGTGAAGGTCAATGAAGCTTTGACAAAAAGATCTTATTCAATTCCCTTCATACATTAGAGGAAATTCTCTTCCCCTAATTTGTAATGTTTTCATTAGATTATTCATTAATTATTTTACTTCCAATTATACAGTTATGAAAGTATCCGGCTCTGATGTGAAAACAAATTAAAGGGCGAAAATGTTCATTCCTGTTTCAAGAAAATGTTTTCCTTTCTTTTTTAAAAATTTAATTTAATTTTATTAATGTCCCGTTTTAAAGCAAGGCTAGAACTATTTTGGGACAAATCTTGTAATTTTTAACCCCTATGAGATGGCGTGGAGGCCTTTGACTGGCACTCCCTTCACCAAACTTCCATGTTGACATCACTTCCATGTTGAGTCACTGGTACGGCACTTTCAAATCAGACCGTGTACAGACGTTTAGGGTAGATTAGTTTATACGGTAGCAGATCTGTGAGAGATATTCCACTCACGATAACTCACTGTCGACAGTAAGCAGCCTGTAATAGAAAAAATGCAATATGGACATCGGTTATTAGGCTTATGTGATGTTCTAGTTCAAGTTTAACTTGCACTCTGATTATATTGAACTTTCTTACAAAGAAATACCTGTTACCACCTAGAGAATATCACTGAACGACATCATTATGGTAATAACAGGATTGCTCGTTTGGATTAGTTTTACACTGACCTCAAAAGCAGATCTGCATGTTAAAATCAGAACCCTGACAAGAAATGTTGATTTAAAAATCGTTCTGGGAAGTTTATCTTTGTTTAGAGCTGTCATGGGTACACAATTTCATGAAAAAATCATAAACAAACGTTTTCAGTCCGAGGATATCACCCGTAAGTAATGATCAGCTTTCTAACCTAACATTTCTAATCCAATAGAGCATGTTGGGACATGCTTGACCTACAATTTATAGATCTTCAACCACATCCTACATTTGTACCAGAATTTCAGAGAGCATTGCTTACTGCGTAGCGTAATCTTCATCAATATTTGGTTCTCAGCATGTCTAGGCATTGTACCCACTGTATGTTTGGGAGAACATACTATGTATTAACCCTCATATCAATCGTGTAAAAGTAAGTTTTTGAAAGAGATATTTTTTGCAATTGCTCCAGGAAGTAAATTTTACAGTTTTTATAAATGATAGCATACTGTACTGACATTTTATGTTCCTTATCTTTGATTTAATAATGGACTAGGTGATTAAACCATGATCGTTTGTGTTCCTTAACCTTTATTTGCCTGAACTATGATTATCCTAAAATTTATGGTCATGAGTCAAATTTATGGTCATGATTTATGGTCAGTAAACAAAATCATAATTAACTAGTTTTTGCTAATTAAATTGTATTTTTATCTGCTGGTATGCATGGAGCTAATAAAAAATTAATGGACAAAAAAGTTCACATCTACCTATTTATCCATCTCTATTTACAACTGAAATATCAGTCCGTGTTTTGTAGTTTTAGCAAAATGTAATTTTGTATATGGGGAAATTACTATTATCGGTCATTGAAGAATTGGTTTGATTATTACTTTTACTGGAATTCTTCAGCTACTTTAATTAATATTTTTCCAGTAATATTCATCCACTCTCAGTAACAGATTTTACTTTATCTAAAGTAATAAACTGATTCAAAAAAATAATAGCCAATAAAAGTGTCTACAATTGTTGTGTAAAAAACTATGGAAGGGAAAAGTATCGGTACAATGCAGAAAGAAACTTTAAATTTTGTTTGCGTGCTTAATAATTTTCATATTTGATCTCATTTGTTCACATGAGTGACATTCATGTGGTACCTCAATACACAAGTGAATCTGTGAAACTATTGATGCGCATTCGATGTATGTTGCGCAGTTGCTTGTTATTCTGAGTTTGCTACCTAATTTTTCATTTCATTGCATTGAGTTGAATGTTTCGGCTTGATATTTCTTTTGCACAAAAAGAACTGAAACTATCATATAACTGGCTACTCCGACCCGCTCGCAGGCACTCGGATAAGAAATGGTGAATGATCGGATCACCGGGAACTGTGGTTGGGATTTAATTTCCATCATCCGTCTCTGCACAACTCTTTCCTAAGGAAATATGTCTCGCCATCGATGGTACAAACCAGACCTCCACAATACCGTCCTTGGTGGAGAAAAACTAATCCTCTTGCGGATAGCATGTCATCCTCATTTCGAAGTGCCCCCTTTGGGGATAACGAACTAAGAGTACATATAATAAGAGAATGCTTTCTACAGATGTGAAATGATTAGCTGCATGAATGTTTTACATGTAATCTTCCAAGTTGTGTATTCCAATAATTGCGCATGCAAACAAAATTTAAAGCCCCCACTTGTTGGAATTTTCCCGTCCAATTGTTCTTTGCAAGAAAATTTTTAATTTTTAATCTGCGCAATTGTTTTAAATAACTCATCATTGTATGACGGGCTAAAGCTGATTATTAATTCTTCACGAGAAAATTTCCTATCATTTATTTAATAATGAATCATACATATAATTTTGAAATGGATTATTATTATTTTTTACAAATGATTCTGACGACGGTGAAGTGTTTGTGAGTTCTTTAGTACATTCTGAAAAATGTCCAGGGAGTCAAATGTTTTGCATTTTTAAGGCTGTTTTTTATTGTTGTTCAAGACTTCATAGACTGTAAAAAACGATAAGAAAACAGAACAAAATTAGTATTACCAAAAGTTACATAAGAACATCCTTACTTCTCCTTGAAGGTTCAGATGATTGTGATGGATCAAATTTCATTTGGAGAACTTTTTCGCCGGAATGAGATCTTCGAATCTCTCCATTGGCTTCGAAGCTGCCGCACCCGTGTTCCGTTGCACAGTTCAAAGGAAGCCGTGGTGTTCCAATCCAATTTCACAGAAGAACCCTCATGTAAGCGGGTCTGGTGCACGTGAAATTCGTCGGGATGAAACGTCCTCCGACTGTTGTTGTGTTGAAGTTTGGAGAGGAGTGTAACATCTCAGGTGTCATCTTCGTCATCTGACCCCGCTTCAAAATGGCGAGGTCCTCCTAAAATAGACTTAGTGTTGCTTTAAAATGGAGCATTAATATAACTAAACTAAATGCTCAGTTCAAAGCGTTATGATGATATTAAAAGACTCGTATCTGCCCATAAAAAGATCTTGTCCAACAAGCTGATTAAATGAAAGAGATGGAGAAGGCTGCTATCCCAGACAATGTGCTTGCCCCTTCAACGTTCCGAAATTGCGAATTTGGATGATGAATGTGCAAAGGTTTCTTTTCCACATTCTGTCCTTAAAAATTATTTTCCAAAGGTCCACATTAATAAGGGACTTCACAGGAATCGTTGAGGCCCATTTCATAATGCTCTTTAATGACTCTTTAATATGAGAATTGAGAACTTGGCTCCCCGATATGAGAAACAACGACAGAATTTTTTTTGGTGATTATTTGAAAAATAAGCATGTTTTTATATAACTTTTGGAATAATTTCATTTTGTTTTCATCCTTCGACTGGCGTGGTGTGGAAGTTTGGGGATGGATTGCTAGTTCAGGTGATATAATAGAAATCTGACCGTGGTTAGAATTTCAAGGGCATGTCCCAATATAGCCCTCGTTTTACTTAAAAAAAGGAACGTTAACATCACTAAAACTAAACTCATTTTGATCTCTTCCCTTATTTTTCTACGCCCTTCTAAGAAGGGAGAGTGAGATGGTGTAAATCTATTTCAACATAACCTTAGAATTTTCCAAAATCATTTTTTGTCATTTTAAAATTTAAAAAAATTAGCTTTCAAATTCTTTAAATCAATTTCGTTTCCTGGCAATTTTTATGCATTTTTAATCAGTTTTTCAGAATTAGTTGGAACAAAAATTATTTCAGTTTCTTTTTTTATTGAAATATAAAATTCACTTCAGTATTTAATCATATTTATCTCTCGTGCTCATATATTAATGTTTACGGGAAGTTTCCTTCTTCAAGCAGTTTCATTTCTTCTTTAATAAAGCTAAATGAAAACAAACATTTTAATACGCGATTGAAGTAATTCAATATTTCAACACTGCCTTTTAAAATTGTCACAATTTTTTCAACTCTTGGTTTCGTATTTAAATACTTTAAAAAATGTAATGCGCATAACTGGCATACCATTCGTTTTTTTTTACAGCTTTTGGTTTTTTTACTAAATAAAGTTTTATTTGAGAATGTTAGTTTTTATTGCTATGACACATCTTATTGCATCGGCTTCAATTCCGTTCTTTTTTATTGCGTCCCAAATCATTTTTTTAATTTTGGGTTTTCTAACTACAAATTTTCGTCTGTTTTTGATTTCGTTTAAATGAACTCGAAATTATGTAGCAACAATGGATTTTATCCCCTTTCAAATACTCACACCGAATGAATTCATCGACAAATACATAAATATTAAAATTAATTACAAGAAAGAAAATATCTGTCTTTATACGGACACAGAATAATATCAATCATATGGTTCAGTAGATATTTACATTTCCGAAATTTTAAACCAAATATAGAAGTATAATAAATTGTAGAGTAGAAGTAATACAGCATGAAGATGTGGTTAAAAGGACGCTACAGGATAAGGGTGATGAAGTGAGTAGATATTGAAAGGCCTGCGGAAGAATTGGTTTAATTAGCAATTATTTTAGCCAATATTCAAATATTAATAAATATTGATTGTTTGCTAGGCTATATTAGCTCAAAAATGGTTTATTTATAATTATTTAATCTTAATTTCAACGCTTTCTTTCCAGTCAGTACATTCTTTTAGCTGTTGGGAGAATATGAGGATTGAAAAAAAGGGAGGGGAGAGAGAGAAAAAGGCTCTGTTTTGGTATTTGCACTGGATTTGTTTTATATAGGTACTTTTTGAAATAGCATCTAAAAGCCTTATAAAAAAGAATAAGTAAGTAAGATGAAAGAACTTAGAATTAACCAATAATTAAAGTATACAGATTTATCTCATCTATTTTATTTAAGTCATAATTTTAATAAATTTATTTTGGTTTTCAAGAATTGATTTTGATTTTCAAGAGTTGATTTTGATTTTCAAGAGTTGATTTTGATTTTCAAGAGTTGATTTTGATTTCATTATTTTTATGTGCTAGGAATCTAGAACAAATTTATTTCAAACTTTAACCATAGAAGAATCTATATACCTATTTTAAGGTTGAAATCTTTTGACCTCCATTTTAATTAATTTTAGCCGCTATTTCAGGCATTTTCTCTTTATTTTAATCATTTAAGTTATTCAAGCCTAAGCATTTAAATCCTTCAACTGTATGTTTTTACATATGCAGGCTGCGTAATGGGAAATAGTATTATTTTTGATATAGTATTATAGTAGTAATTTATCAGTAATAGTAGCATTATTTCTGAAGAAGTAATATAGTAGTAACTCGTCAGTCATAATAGTAAAATTACTGATGTAGTAATTTAATAGTAATTAGTCAGTAATAATAGTATTATTACCGATGTAGTATTATATTAGTAATTAGTCAGTAATAATAATACTACTGAGTAATATGATATAGTATGCATACTGAAGTGAAATAGTATTATTTTACAGTTATGTTTAAATTTATAGCTCTTTTCGCATTTTGAGATGTTTGTGTACTTCACATTACATTCACTACCTTTAGCATTGCATTCAAGCCTCTTTGTTGAACAATACTAAAAGAAGCTTTTGACCACATACTTCGAATTTTGGACATAGCGATGTTCTCAAAGTCATTATCCAAATGCTTTTGATTGGTTTGGCTATGTTTTATTATTGTGTGTTAGCATTAGATTTCATAACTTCATAGGTTCGTAACACATTTAATTACAGAACAATGGGCAATTGAGTGAGTGCGATCCATAATTAAAATGCCGAAAGCAATTGCAGAAGGAAGGTATCCCTGTCAGAACGATAGTGAAAATGAAGACCATGCGAACACGTCTCTTCTCCTCCCCGAGATAGGACGTGCAGTGGGTATTGGGTGTTTCATTTTAGGCATCTGCATTATTGATGCATTCCTGCAATCGTGACGAATGCCCGAATTTTGTTTGTCCGAATTCGACCTTGCTCGTTCTTACAAGGACGAATGCTCGTTTCGTTAAATAAGAAATAACCACTGCAATCGAAACCAATTCGGAAGGGATTCGAATTATTATAATAATTGAGGAATCATTTAGAACATTTTTATTAATTTGGCTTTTAAAAGAATGCGAAAAAAATCTTTTTGGTTTACCCTACAACACAAGAAATTCTTGTTACAATTGTACCCATTTCGTTTAATCTGTTTCTTGCAGTCTTCAGCGGGTTACGGGTTTTTTCTTCTTAAGTCTTACACAAAGATCTGAAAATTTATAAAATGGGGCAGATTATGGCATAAAAGATACGATTTGCCCTGAAAAGAAAACTAAAAAGGAGGAATTAGGAAAGGAGAATTAAATACTCCAGTGTACAGAGACTATTATATTTAACAGGTATTTCTTATTTTATTGAACGGAAATAAAAGCATTAATTAAATAATTAAATTAAAATACTAATTCAAAATGTATCATCCTAGAGAAGAATAAACTTGTAAAAAATCAAGAAAAAATACATTTTATTCTCTTACCAGTCGTTTAGTTGAAGACTAACGATAAAAACAAAAATATGCACACACACAAACTAATTGCTGTTATCGTTTATATAGTAAAAGATTAAAAAATTATGATTTTCTCCGGAACTATAACCTCAAGCGGCTACTCCGATCCGCCGGAAGTCTGACTGATAAATCTAAATGATCTAACCGTCGTAACAGCAACATTTTTGGGAACTGTGGTTGAATAATTAGAACCGTCATCGGCCACGATACAACCCTCACCTTGGGAAGTACGACCTGTCACCGATAGAAGGAATCAGATCCCCTCATTTTGTGCACCCACAAGGGTAGAGAAAACCAACCAACTTGTCGGAAACTTCTCATCCTCAGTTACTTGGTTCCCCCCTCCATGGGACAAGCAAAAACTCTAAGGCTCATTTATCATCATTCGTATAAAATCCTGGGTCATACGAAACAAACCTGCGGCAAAATCAAATTTTGTAATCTTCACTTATTTTTTTATCTCTATTTTCTTGTGTTCAAAGTATCGTAATCGTCTAAATATTCGAAGTGGAGATCGTGTCAAATCTCCAAGTTCTGAAAAATATTTTGGACATTATGTCTGCCTGCTGTCTGACAGAGATAGTTCAAAAAACACTTTGAGTGATACAGATGAAATTGTTTTTACACCAAATTTATAGATTTTTATCCAATTTTGAGCAAAGTCTATTTAGAGGAAATTTATGTGTCCCGCAGTTTAATATAACACGATAATTACAAAACGAAGATTAAATTAGGTAATAAGATTTAACACCTATATTGTAGATACTTATCAAATCTTGAAATAAATGCAACAAGAGGTTGAATGTATCAAACTCGAAATGTGATTGCAAGACACAACGCATCTAAATTTTTATTGGGGAGTATGCAAGGAAGTCATGGGAAGACCATTCCAGCCAGTTTAAACTTAAAAATGTTTTGAATTCATATAATTGCGAATAAACGACTTTTGTTTATTTCATTTAAAACAAAAAGGTTCGAGTGGAAAATGGAAACTCTGGGACTTTGAATAAAAGCTACAGTTTAAGATAGGATAATTAAGCAAGTAATATCAAAAAACAATAATTCAATTAGGTCAGCAAAGAATTTTTTTATTTTAGTTACTTTTTATTAAATAATTATCAAAAAATTATTAAGTATAAAAAATTATTGATTTTTGCAAGAATTGAACTCGTATTCTTCACCTTCACGAGAAAAATATTGAAATCCTTGCATGCTACCGATTGAGTTGATTTCAATTTTCATTACCAACTGCTAAAACTCCATTTAAACTATTAAAAATTAATTAAATTTAAATAAGAAATTAATATTTGAAAAACATTATTAATATCAAGTCATCCACTAAAAGTTTTATTAAAATTTGTAGAATTTTTGGAATTTTGGAAAAATTTGGAATTTTATATAAAATTATTGGAGACTCAATTTAATGTATTAAAAAATAATTAAATTTAAAGAAGGAATTAATATTCGAAAAACTTATATTAACATCAAGTGTCATCCACTTTAAGTTTCAAAAAATGTATCTGAACTTCAGTGAATGACTAAAAAGAATTTTATTAATGATTGAAAGTTTGAACAAGATATATATTTTTTACGAAAATGTAACTTTGGCTAGGCCCACTTTCCCCGGCTAGTAATACCATCGTAAGGAAGACTGATTCACAGTCATCTGTATTGAACGGTGGCCGGGTGTCACATCAGAGATCCCAGATCTTTGCGACCATTTTTGTCTTTGGCAACAAAATGGATAATACCCGAAAACTCGAGAATTTTCCATATCCGTCTTTTAGGAATCCAGATACATTCAAAATGCGCATTTGGTTCAGAAGGTTTTAGCCCCGCCTTCCGGAGCTATATAAAGCCACCAGTTTGAAGCTGAAGGGTAGTGGAGATGAATCGAGTAGACCTGAAAGTCTAGAACTGAGGAGACCTGAAGAAAGGAGTCGTCGAGAGAATACCGAAGTGTCTTCGGAGTGGAGGATCACTGTGTGTCGTTGTCGTGTCTTCTGTCGAAGCCTGCATTGTGGAGTCTATGGGAGAATATCAAGGCAACGAAGGAGTGCTGAATTGATGTGTGACGTATTCTGTCAAAGACTTTTTCGTGTGTCGTAGCCCATTGTGTCGTCGTCGGGAACGAAGCAGTCCTGAACTGAGAATTATTCGCGTAGTGTGAGGTAGTGAGTCAGCAGCGAAAGCAAGAAGAGACAGACGAGTAGTTTCCACTGTTTGGAGTAACCCACGCAAACGTAGGCAGAATCCCACAAAGATTCCATCTCCTGCTGAATACTGTCTGGTCACTTTATGTGCTTTGGACGTTGTTAGTACGGGATTTTTGAATGTGGACCATTGTTGTTATTGTAGTCTACTGTCTGCTGTCCTGTGTGTTCGTAGCGACTGTGTATAGTTGTTTTCTATAAATAATTGTTATATATGTGCTATAAATATTTATCATCTATGTGCTGTCCTGTCTTCGTCCTGAAAATAAACGCCGTCTTTGTGTTTTTTTTGACTGAAGGACTGGATAATTGTTGATTGTGTGTTCTTACACTATACAGACCTAATATACAAGTAAACGAGCCCGACGGATAGGAAATCCGTAGCAATATATATATAATTTGAACAAGAGGATAGAAAGAGTGTGAACTAATATTGGAAATTGAAATAATAGAGTCAATTTATTCTGATATGAAACGCAACGATTTGATTTTTTTCCATTTGCTGCGTATCTTGAACAATATGGACTATCATACAATCAAATATTTCCTTTTGCCTTTATATTTGGGGAAGTTTCTGCGTTTATTTCACGTTAGCTTATATTCCTAGAGTTGGCTTGAATTAACATCCTATCATATGAAAGGACTTTAAGATGTTTGTTTTGAAATATAAAAGAAATTACAAAAGTACTGGTTGAATAATTTAAAGTCTTATCGATGTATAGCAAGGGAGAATCTACTTATTAATTTCCTTATTTTAAAACCATTTGCATTAAATTTTCAAAAAATTAATAGCAGCTTTAATACAAGTTATATAAAAATAAAATTAATATAGTTGATAAAGTAAAAATTTAATTTTAAGAATTGGTAAATTTTTTTGGATGTGGATTTCTCCGAAGTTCTAGTGAAATAAAAATAAATAAGATAAGATAAGACTGGCCAATTTAATGGATACATTTGGTTCATTGGTTCGTATGGAATTTACATTTATAGCTGCCGTTTCAACGACTGACTTATGCTTAAGTTTAGACATAGTTAAATCAATACTTTGAAGCAATTAAAAATTGGAAATTATATGTATTATAAAAATTGAATTTATATATATGAAAATCAACAAAGAAACAAATAACAATTCAAGACTAACTTTAATTTTATTGCATTTGAATTTTAATATATATTTACAATTGAAAGAAATATTTGGCAAAAATGAAACTAAATGGGAAAATTGTATATTTTGAGATGTTATTAAAATCTTTCTTGTAAGATTATTTGCTTTTAAGTGGGGAAAAAATTTTGTTAAACTTTTGATTATTTGCTGATTTAATTAACTTTTTATTTAGAAAAAAATATAATATTCTTTTTTTTGCCTTGGTATGCCAAGTTTGATAGAAATCAACCCAGTTACTTAGTAACAAATAACTGATTAAGCGTAGTTTTCAGCACATGTTAAAGCAATGAAATAAATATGAAACATCCTAATTTTTGGAAAAATAAGTTCAAGAAAGAATTTTATGAATTTTTGTTTATAGAAATTTAAATGCAAGAATATAATTTATACTGGGTGTTGTCGAAGAAGGCCGACAAATTCACAGGGATGACAGCAGGCATCAAGAAGACAAAGAATCACCATACAACATGAAGTCCCAATCGACGTTTAGTAAGTGGCAATCGCAAAAATAGAGGGAGTCGGATAACTGATGAAAACTGTTAAATAATTAATAAAAAATAACAAATGGTGTTTCAACCATGAATTTTTTTAAATGAAAGCACATTCATAAAGGCTTTTTTCTATCTGGTAACCTGCGGATTTGGCGATCTAGGGGGTCGTAAATTACTGGAAATGAAAAAGTAGTTTAGAAACCATATTTGCAAAAATATTAAAATTTGAAGAAAACTGAAAGTTTGAAAAGTAAGGAATTTCTATAATTTGATATAAACGTGTCAAGTGAGAACTGGTGATTTTAAAAGATATTCAAGAAAGACTAAAATGGATACCAGAAAGCGTCCTTGCAACATCTGTATCGATGTTTTCAGAGAGCATTATTAAATTCGAAAGATAACTTCAGAGCAAGGATAATATTAAATAGAGGAAAAACTACCAGATAACATTTATTCAATAAAAATAATAAATACAGTCATCGAAAAAATAAGGGCAAAGAGGAAGGCCCTATGAATGCGAGGATTAAGAACAAGGTAATCGAAAAGAAGCCTTCTTTTATTATTCATGCGTTCAAGAAAAATAAAAGTAACAATCAAATATTCATTAATGAGCATTGCAGAATTGATGGTCGTTAAACTTCATTTGCACATAACAAGTGCGAATGCAACAAAAATGTGCTGATGCTACATCATACATTAACGAAATTTTCTAGCGTACAATTGTCGATTTCTGCAGTAAATCAAGAAGAACGTGCTAGAAGAAAAGGCACTTTGTGCAGTTGAGGCGTTTGGGCAGATAATACAATCCGAGTAGAGACTCCGCTTAGAAGTTAACATCAAATTTTTGTTATAGTTCGACGGGATAGTGATGTGAGGATTTTCAAAGATCAAATATTCGTATTGTTCTTGTTAAACACACCTTCTGTCTTGAAGCAAGTATCAATTGAGAATAAAACTGTAGCAGAAAAGTATTCATCTTCCAGTGTGACCTCAAGCATCCAGCATGCGATTTCCACCCATTTTGAGATTTTCATTGAAAAACATTACCTTTGACCTTATTTTTCCTGGTAGTTTTTCATCTACTTAATGCCTAATATCCTTCCTCTGAATTTATCTTTCGGATTTCACAACGTTCTCTACGAACATCGGGACAGATATTGCAGCGATGTTACAGATATTTTCTGGTTCCCATTCTAGTTTTTAAAAATATTTTTAAAACTCTCCATTTCTTGTAACACAAATTTATATCAAATTATAGAACATAAAATTCCTTACATTTTCAAGCTTTCAGTTTGATTCAAGTTTTAATATTTTTGTCGAAATTGATTCTAAATTACATTTTTGTTTTCAATAATTTACGACTCCCCTAGATAATCAAATCCACAATATCAACATGAAAGAAAAATTTGAGAATATGCCTTCACTTAAAAAAAACTCATGGTTGAAACACTATTTGTTATTATTAATTTATCACAGTTTTCGGCAGTTTTCCGACTCTCCCTATTTTTGAGATTTTTACCAACTAAACTTCGTATGGGACCCCATGTTCTATGATGATTCTTTATCCTCTTGATGTCTAATATCAACCCTCTGAATGTGTCGGTCGAATTTGGAAATACTATTTTTATGTATGTGTGATGTCCATTATAATCAGACCCTAGCAAATAATTAATATAAGCACATATTTCTAATAGGAAACATTTTCTAAATGAAGTAAATAATTCTATTGTATGCGGTTTCAAGTAATAAATGTTGTAAGGAATAATGATTTTTTTATTTTTCTGATAGACCCCGTTTCTATGTGTTATTAAAAATTAAATTAATGGCAACATTTTTATGTCATATGTAAATCTTCCAAATACTATCTCCAAAGAATGCCGGCATTTTTTTTTTTTTTTTTGAGGATTAACGGAATCTTCCTTCTTTTCGGGAGTCCCGTGTTCGTACGTGAAATGCCACCCTAAAACGTCTAGTGGGTACTTATCCGGGAGAGGAATCGGTCTCAATAATGCAGGATCTTCTTCATTTTTATGAGCACGACACACCCTGATTTTATTGAAACAGAACATGTTCGACTTCAGTCAAGAAAGCGTGAGAAGTGGCATAAGTCTTCTCGATGGACCTGTTTCTCTCTTTATCTCAATCTTTCACGTAAGGCTTCTGTATGCTTTCAGACGGGTTTTTTTTAAGAACGATTATGATGAAAAAAAAAACACCGATGCCTCTTTAAGATTGCAGAGATTTACGTGCGCTCCTCTAGAGTAAAATATTAATTTATGACATTTTTTTGAAAGGTTAAAAAAAAACCGAATGACCCCATTTATGTGCCCAACTGTGAAATGCACTAAATATACACCGAGATGTTTAGATAATTATATCCACTTCTTTTAGGAGGAAAAGTAACACTGAACATCACAAACTAACTTATCTGATTTTCCAGAAGGCACACGGAAACACATGAATGACCGGACCGTCACGACAGTAAAACTGGTGGGAACTATGTTTGAGTCCTAAGAGCGATTACCGGTCTCGGTACAACCTTTTCCTAAAGAAGTACATCCCATCAACTATGGAAGGAGCCAGATCCTTACATTTTCGTGTTCATACCAGGGAGACGAGAACCAATCACCCTGCCGGAAGCTTATCATCCTTGATTACAAAGAACCTTCCCCCCGTGGGACGGAACGTTTCGCCATACCAAAGCATGCAGCATCACGAAGTTAGTTTATTGTGGAAAAATGAAAAGGAAAGTATAGGATTACACAATCATACCTCTCTTAGAAGTGACTGTCTTAACAAGCGATTTTTGTAGAACGAGTGATAAGGAGACATCGTGTTATCAGATGCAAAATTAGTAGGCATCTTGGGTATTATTTACTTAGCACTTGTTAGAAGAGAATCCTTATTCCTGCATCGAAACTTTGACAGGGTAACATTGTTGAATTTGACTACAAGGATGTTACCTTTCTTAATCGATATGACTGTGTTTCTACAAAATTCAGTGGCTAGAGTTAGTGGAAGTGCTCAGAACTACCGATGAGGAGGATATACTTATAGGATACTTATAGGACTGCATTATATATCATAATAAAAATTCCCGGATGGGATTTGATTAGCAGATGATGAAATAATAGATTCAACAGAGCAATAACGTTTTAGTGAAATAAAAGAGTTGCTGAAAGTATAGAAAATTATTGCATCGTACGTTGAGAAGCATCATCCTAAACTCATTCTACAAATTCGTTTTATGCTAATGCTCTATTTCATTCTCGCCCAATTTTGAAGCCTAGCTAAGAGAGATTTCAGTGAAATTTCTTGTTGAAAAAGCAATTAATTATTCCATCCAAACTATCACAGTTTTCACCTGAACTAGAAAGATAAAACTTCACATTTTCCCTTCAGAAAATATTTTTAACTTAAAGTTTTCTCCTAGATTTCTAATATTTTATTCGAAATATTTACGGAGGAGCATCGACGGACATTTAGAAATATTAATTGAAGTAAAAAATATTAATATTAATTGAAAATTATTTTTCCTTATTAACAAATTTCATCCTGATTCCACCAAAGAACCACCGTATAAGCTGGTCTGGTGCTCGTTAAATCCTTCAAAATCAAACAGTCTCTCATTGCTGTGGGGCGGAGACTAGTAGAGAGAGATACCAGTTCAGATGCCGTCCTTGTCATCTGACCATGGTCCAAAATTTTGAGGTTCGTCTAAAAATTGCCCTAAAGTTTCTTTAAAAGGGAACTTTAATAAAATTAAATTATTTTTGCAATCGTTTTTTGAGACATTATAACAAAAAATTCAAGAGACAGCTTGTCATGTTAAAGATCTCGAGTAGCGGCGGACGTTAATGTTTAACTGAGTATTACACAGCAGGTATGCTGTCCCTTCTTAAAGTGGCAGAGATTTGGTCAGTTAAGTCATTTTTGGAGGCGATGATATTTGAATGGTGCTCAGCTGGATGATTATTTACATCGATGTTGCAACCAATTAGGAAGCTAGTACCAAACGAAAATGTAATTCCCAACATATCATTATTATTTGCTTTGATGCTTATGTGATTTCTTTCCTGTACTAATTGCCTGTAATTTGAATTTTGAATTTGACATAATTTCAAAGCTGAACCGACTTTGCTTTCCTTTTTATATAAGATCGAATTTTCAAAGAAATCGAGGTGATTTCGTTGTACAACAAAATTGTGCAGGATATCATCTCAGATACGAAAACTAATGCAAACCTGCTAAGAAAATTACTACAAACAAGCGGCACGAATACAGTCTGCATGTAGTTTTCCAAAAGAGATAAAATTTCAATAATGACAGGTGGTGGCTTAGTTTTTCGTCTTAGCTTCAGGAAGGGCGAGTTACAGGTTCGAAACCACCGAAGAATCGACATGTAAATGGTGCTAGCCCGCAATGGAATCTATATCTACCCAATTGATTGGCTCAAAACTTGGTGATGGATGCCACTAGATCAGCTGTTGTTCTCATTATTTGAATAAAGTACAAGATGATAAATTCCTTTTCTCACATTCACAAACAGAAAATAATTATAAATAATCTAAGCAAAAATATATTTGAGGAAAATCTTTCATACAATATTGGAAAGAACAATGATTTAGCAAATAATCCATAAGCGAAAGACTTCAAATTTATTCGAAGATGAGATTCTTTAATTCAAAAGTATTTTATTTTATTCAAATACATAATTATAAATACGCTTATTTTATACAGATCTCTCTCTCTCTCT